>CAKNXH010063748.1:0-14040 GCA_932178445.1 Andricus quercusramuli | reverse complement strand
ATATTAAAGTGCATTTTAATTTAATAATTTCATCTACGTCGAGTTTAATTATAATGTTGGACATAAATCAATCAAATATTTCAGTCTACTGTTCATAGAATAATATACAAAATTCTGGAAGTAGAAAATTAACAAAAAAATTATAAACGTTTCAAAATATTTGGAAAGATATTTCAAACATTAGTGTAGGAGAATCTGCTTTTGAGACTAGGTCATTTTAATTATTTGGAATATGTGAAAAAATGTGTTATTAAAACTTTTACTACAATGTTTGGAAATTTAATCGAGATATGAAAAGGGATGGATGTGACAGATGAGAAAAAACTGATTTTGGGTACTATAACCAAGGACATACGACTTTCATTTTAAAATTTCGCACAATTATCTGTACTATTCAGAATTAGAATGTTTTCATTGTGAAGTAAACAAGTGATATTTTTAGTTATGCATGAATGAGTATCTTTTCGTTAGGTTTGTTTTCTTCTGGCCACAATGCCCCGAAGCCTTTGAAATCTTGAACCATTCTTATACATACCACTAAACCAAACTCCTGGTTTAGTGACAGTTTCTCTGGGGGCAGGGTGAGAGACGGTTGCGACTCCGCCTATGAAGGGACGCACTGCATTACTCCGCAGTCAAGTAGATTGCGCAATGTTATGCAAACAGTGCAGGCGGCCCTGCCTGTTTACGTTTCGCTGCTGGCGATATATGCCCAAGGTTATTTTCAGGCAACCCCCGAGATTGAACATATAACGAAGCTCTGGTGTAATTCGGCAATTTTCTGTCGGGAATTTTCAAATTCGGTAATATT
Organism: Andricus quercusramuli; assembly: GCA_932178445.1. Taxonomy (NCBI): domain Eukaryota; kingdom Metazoa; phylum Arthropoda; class Insecta; order Hymenoptera; family Cynipidae; genus Andricus; species Andricus quercusramuli. The sequence goes on along the minus strand of CAKNXH010063748.1, from coordinate 13,229 downwards.
ATAAACTGTCGGGAATTTCCTATTTTGGTAATATCATCAGCTGTTCGGAAATTCTTTATTCGGAAATCTTCCAGTTAGGGAATTGTATTACATATCCAAAAATTGTATTATTCGGGAAATTCCCAAATCGGGAATTTGAAAGAGTCATGAATTTTATTTTCTAGAATTTTTCAGTCGTCCACAAATTTTCCTCCAAAAATATTTTTTTTTCCAATAATTGTTGTTTAAGATTCACGCAGTAATTTCAGAAACTTTCAAAAATTACAATTTCTTTGATAAAAATATTTGATAATTGTATTTTTAATAAATAAATAATATTCATGAAAAAATTTTCTCATTCGTCTAAATTCGGGAATTTTATAATTGGGGAATTTTCTAGTTATTTGGATATTCTAGAATTCGGCAATTTCATGTCGGGAATTTTATTATTCGGGAATTTTCCAATTCGTTAATATCATAAACTGTCGGAAATTTCATCATTCGGGAGTTTTTCATTTCGGTAATATTATAAACTGTCCGGGAATTTTATTATTATGGAATTTTCCTATTCGGGAATTTCATTATTCGGAGATTTTCTAATTCAGGAATTTTACAGTCTCGAGAATTTTTCAGTCTTCCCGATTTTTCAAGATAAGTGTATTTGGATATTATTTTCCATTTCGAGAAAGCCATTTAATTAAATAATAAAGTCATCACACATTTTTTATGGATTTTATAATTTAACTGAATAGTTTTCAGAAAATAAAGAATAATATCCAAATACACTCATGGTGAAAAACCATTTATTTCTGAGTTTTGAAAAAAATAAAATCCTGTCCCAATGCAATTGGTATTATTGTTCATCCCTCAGCTTGCAAACATCTTTGATTTCACCCACCTAACCTGAAATACCTGATAAAATATACTTAAATTTCCATAAATATAATCTCAATATAAAATGTTATCTAGAGTACAAAATTAAGATTTTCAATTTACATTCAATATTCTTGATAGATATTTATTTAATAACTTTTTAAAATAAAATTTTACGACTCAGGGTGTCCGCATAAGTAGTTAGTTAGTTTGTAATGTAGGCGGGGAGGGCTCTGTGAGGTCCCAACCCCTGGCGCTCAAGCTAAGAAGCCTATTGTGCCACACCCGTGTTTATTCTCAAGGCAGTATTCCGAACCCGGCCATCCTTCACCGAGTGCTTTTGGATCTCGGTGGTTTCCGTTGTTATCAACGTTCTGAGATTGTACCTCTCAGGTGCCAGGCATGCCTATCGCACAGTAAATGACGTCCTCCTTTGTTGATCAGGCAAAGTGATCCTCGCCCACTCTGCCATTCGGCAGCCTCCCTAGCAGGCTAGGGTGTACGGAGCGATCCCTCTGAGGTCATCAGGTAGATGCACAGATTCGAAGCACTCTCCTGGTGTGTTATGTCAGTGTATGTGTGTGTGTTCATTACTCGAAATTGGCCAGCGACCATCGAGCGTGGTGCCTCCTATAGAAGCTCCCAAGCGCAAGATGAACGCTGACTCATTTTCGAGTCTTCACAGAATCGGCTTCGACCTCCAAGGCTATTCCCCTCGACACGGGGCCCCACCTTGGTACGATACCAGCTTTTTCTGAGGGGACCTACAGTTTAAGGTGGGTTCCGAACCACCGAAGCCCCGGTAGAAGTACATAGAAAATTTTCCATTGGTACCCGGCTCAGGGATCGAACCCCGGACCTGCTGCATGGAAGTCCGACGCGCTATCCTCTGAGCCACCGAGGCCTCGCCCGCATAAGTAACAAAAATTCTAAGTTCAAAAAATTATTCAAAAAATGAAATTTTAAATAATAATTTGAAGCATGAATTAAGGTCGATAGGAGTTGTAGTTGCTCACAAATCATCTTTTAGCTTTAAAATTTTACTTCGTAAAAAGGCTTTTATATTGAACTGCAATACCGACGGATCTCGAAACTTTCAAAACGGAAATTCATATCTCATAACTTTTGAATTATGGCTAAGATCATACTAAATATGACGACTTTTTCGAATGTTGTCGAGTGCTTTATTGACAGTCATCAAAAATATATAACCATTCGTCCGCGATAAGTGCAATTATTTTAAAAATAGAATGGTAATAAGTGCGATGTTTTTAAAAATCTCGTGTCCTGATTTCCAGACCAATTTCATCCATACTTCACAGTGTTCTTTGCACTGCTGTGAACTACATAGCAGAAGACGCTTTTTCACTGACAAACAACTCACAAGTTATTCCGAGATGGTTTAAAAACACGGAATTATCTTAATTTCATGTAAAGTTTATTTGACAAGGTTAATTTTTGTTGCAGCGAAACTTTCGTCGGAAATCGATGTAAAGTTTATCTTCTGTTTTTTCTGTGTGCCAAGTTCCCAATAGAACACCATAAACTGTGCTTCGATTAGGATGACGTCCTTCTGACAACTGAAACATGATAAATAGATTTCCATTTTTGATTCTAGAAAGTTTAGGAATTTATTCTTTTTATTATTTACTGAGAAAGAAAAACTTTTGACGGATTCCACACATTCACTTTTATTGATTTTTAATTATTAGTGTATAGTTTCACATTCCTTCCCGTGTTTTCTGCATCTGTTATTGAAATTCTGTAATCATTAAACAATTTGCGGACTGAGTATCCAACACTTCAATCACATTTTTCTCCGTCAAGACCAAGAACGCTAGTTATCATAAATGTACTAGATATCTCAGCCAATTCTGCACCGATTCACATCAAACAGTAACTGTGTGTGACATTTTTCGTTTTAAACAACTGGAAACAAATTGAAAGAGAAATATAAAATTGTAACGCTACCGTAGACGTGCGGTGTCACGGACCGCTTATGAGTTTTCAATTTATTTTGCTCGCCAATTACACGCAGTACCACACGTTGTCTATCTACCTCCGCGAAATGAAAACTAAATCTGAATCTACTAATAACAGCAGTCTAAAGAAGGCCAGAAAGGGAGGGACCCATATATCAAAACCATGGTGACGTATCTGAGACTGCACGTAAATACTTAATGGTTAAACTAACTAATCGTTTCACCTCATCGAAGCGAACAGATTGTTTGAATTCAATATATTCTAGATTCACTCGTACGTCTGAAGAAATTTTGTTCTGTGAAGTTTAAAAGTAAGAAGGCGAAAAAGAAATACATGCGAGTCTTGGAAATTCATGACGTCAGGAAATACCATTTGTCCTTAAGTCGATTTCACCTTTCTTCGAAATCCGAGAGAAAAACTTGTAGGTTTTCAACCCTCATTATTTTTTATCTCTTTCTTCATCCTCGCGTAGATTACTTTGGTAGCTGGCAGGGTCTCGCCAAGTGGTAAAAATCGAGATCGATTATAAAGTAACCACCCGGTATTAATATTTATTAGTTCCACAACTCCCCAACTCTTCTTCTTTTCCAAGCCTTCTCAACCCTCTAGCCAACACTCGATGATTTATCGAGAAACTTTCGGTTAGTCCGTCTACTCCTCGTCGGAATAATAGCTCGGCAATTTAAACTTTCCGAAACACGACCGACATTTTTATAATTTTACGTGGACGTCCTTTCGACTCTATCGTCGCGATGGCGCTTCAACTCAACCGATCATAATATTACTCGACTATATCGAGGTTTAAATTAACGAGGCTATTCGTTCCGGTGATCTTGATTTTCATTGTCAGGCTACGAGAGCCACAGCTTTTCCCTGACCACTTCCCATTAAAATTTTCCGTGGCTATTGTCAGGTTTCGCATCAGAACCGTGCTCGGAATTTATTTCCGAGTATACTTTAATACCTGAATATTGCTCAAATCTTTTGCCTCACGTTAAATCAGTGATTGAAGTTTCATAAATTTTTTTCATTTTCTTTTGCCTTCAGCGAGAAGAAAATTCGATTTACATCCTGCCCTATATAATATTTTCAATAAGCTGCATACTTTCTCGCTGTTTTGTATTTATTACGTCACGCTATTTTGAATACTTCCCCCCCCCCCCCACCACCACCCCAGCCCATTATTTCAAATTTTTCTCGGTTTCATCCGATAAACGCTTAAAATAAAACACCAAACATACAAACATACAAGAAACTTCACAGCCCCAGATTTTCTCAAAACAGGTGAAGTAGGGTGATTTTTTACGAATATAGGGGAATAAATTCTTTCATATAAAACTATTATATAAGTAATTCAAAAAGATGAATTTTCAATTAAAAATATGATTTTTCAACCAAATAGTTGAATTTTTAACAAACAGAAAAAAATTTTAAACCAGCGAGTTATATATTTGCCACCAAATAGTTGAACTTACAAGCAAAATAGCTGAATTTTCAACAAAATAGTAAAATTTTTGACTAAATAGTTGAATTTTCATCCGGATAGTTAAATAAACAAGCCCAAAAGACACATTTTTTAGAAGACAGTTAAATTTTATATAAAAAAATATGACTTTTTGTCAGAATAGTTGAATTTTCATGAAATAATTAAATTTTCAGCTGAGTAGTTAATTTTCAACCAAATAGTTCAATTTTCGACCAAAATAATAGAATTTTTAACACAAAAAGAATTTTTTTGACAAATCAGCTGAATTTTAAAGTAAAAAAATTAATTTTAAACCCAAAAAGGATTAGTTCAATTTTCAATCACAAAAATCATTGTTAACCAAAAAAAACGAATTTTCAACAAAATAGTTCAATCTTCAACCAACAAAATGAATGCTCAACAAAGTAGTTCAGCTTTCAACCAAGTACTTGAATTTTGAACCAAGAAGGATAAATTCTCAACGAAAGTTTCAATAGATGAACTGTCTACTGAAAATTAGTAATATTTGGCTAAAAATGGATTAATAAAATTTTCAGATAATAACATTAGTTCTCAGTTTAAAAAAATGAATGAACTCTTAACCAAAAATATTTGGATTTTCTTGTTGGGTTCTATTAATTCTGTTCGCATTTAAGTAAAACAACGAGAAAAAGGAAAAGTTTCTTGAAAAAGGTGTGAAAATAAGAATTCTAAATTGCATGCTTTATTTGTAAAATAAAACAATAATTTTCGTTTTTTCCAGGATTCCAAAAATTGTTATTTACATTTATATTTTCCATGTGTGATGCCTCATTTTTTGCCCCAACCCCTCCCCCTGTTTCACAAACCCACACAAACACTGTAATCCCCCCCCCCCCTAGTATTGTGACGTAGTTTTTGAACGGTTGCATTTTCGAAAATTCTAGATCTGCAATATTTGTATTTTTTAGTTGCATTCGCCGTTTTGAAGTGTATTCACATTTCTTTAGACGTTGATTCTCCAAATTTTCAAGATCTGTCAAAAAACATTTGTCATCTTATTTTTACTGAAATAAATTGATAAAAATAATTAAAGAATAATGTTACAATAAAAATATGTCTTGCTAAAACTTATTCAATTAGTTTGAATGAAAGAGAAAAGGATTTCAATAAGAAACAATATTCCATAATTCAGTTACAAAAACAATGGTTCTTATTTTCAGTTTTCCGATAAGGAAGCAACTTTCATAAAAGGAATGTCTTCTGCAATCTCGACTGGACAAAATAACAAGAAATTGTGGGTCAAAATGAAATAGACTTGTTTCAACCTCGCTCTCAAAAACTGATTCGAGAATCGAAAAAGATTGAGAAGAAAAAGGAAATCAGAAATAAAGAATTATTAGAAAAGACTTTCAGAGTCATAAAGTTTTTGTAAAAAATCTCAGGAAAATACAAGCTCGTGAGGAATTTCGTGAAAATTTTTTCGTACTGGGAATCAATTAAAAAATGATAAGGAACTTCCATTTCTCTTAAATTATGTTTAGAGAATATTTCACTAATTTCATACCATCTCAATTTATTTTAGGTACTAACATTGTTAACAAAATTTTGGAAATGATGATTACAATAGATTTTAAAAGGGTTCAAGTAGTGAAAAGGTTTCTCAGAAGGGCCCCTTTTACCATTTCACAAAAATTTTTAATTGTCAATAGAAATAGAAGCAATTACTAACATTAAAGTTTCTCACTTCTTTTATAAATTTCGTATGCATGCTACTTCAAAAATTGTTAATAAGGTAATAAATTTTGATGTTAAATAAGTATGTCAACTGTCATTTGATTCAATACTTAATATTGATCAGTTTTATTCGCAGTATATTGTTTAAATATTCATGTATGTTGATGACACATTATATATGAAAAATACGTTAGAAAACGTAAAATAAACATTAAATACATAAAGGCAAATATGAAATGTGCATTAAAAAAGGTAAAAAGGAGTAGAAATTCATAAAAAGTTGTAAAATTACAAATATTGTTTAGCTGAGAAGACGAATTCATTGAATCATAGCGATTTTCAAGATTTTTTCAGATTGTTAAGAATTTCATTTCCTGTGTATCATCTGCTCTCCAATGGTTTTTAAACAATATAAAAATTAATCGAAAACGCGTAACAGTTTGAAAGTTTAAAAAATTATCTATATGAAATAACAACTAGTCGAAACTGCTAAAATAATAATTGCATATTTTTGCTAATTTACTTGCATTGTGGAAGAAAGTACTTTGTAACTAACTAGAACAGTGAACATTACAGTGAACTCTTGCTTATTTCAAGGAACACCTATTCCAAGGCTTATTATTCCAAGTCCCCCACGCTGGGATATTCCAAGTGGCGCAGTGCCGTCACGTCCCATGGTCCCTGTACGGCAGGGCTCGCCAGAATGCAGTCTTTGACTGACAAGACTGACAGTGTCAGTAACGAAGACTAGGTCAAATAGACCCCAATAAATTTTCGTCGAACTTGTCCTTCGACTGGTCCCTAATCCTTCACGGTAAATTACAGTTTGAAAAAATGTATTGCGGACTCAAGTAGAAAAAAATTAGACCCTTCGGTGTGAACAATAAGCCCAAATGAACCGTGACCGTAAAGACCGTAACCCTTTCCAGGATTCCTGGAAACCGAAGAAAAAAATGACGGAAAAACTTTCTGTCAGTCTCGCACTTGTCGTGTCAGTCTGCACCTGCTGAAAGTGGTGAGCCCTGCTGTACGGTCTCGCCCGCGTGTCACAAAATAAAATAGGCTGCGGCTATACCTGCGCGAAACCTTGACAGTTTCGCAAGTTTCACTGGACGAGCTAGAAAAAGGGTAAGTTTAGGCATTTCGAATAAAATATCCAAAATTTCAGGTTAGTGTACTAGATCGATTTGATCAGAATCGGGTAGGGTGACGGACAACTTTGCACGTAGCAACTTTGCACGTGCCCAACTGTGCACGTCGATGGCCGGACGGACAACTGTGCACGTCCATCTGTGCACGTCCAAGACCACAGGAGCCTATCTGTGCACGTCGAAATTTCGACGTGCACAGTTGTCACTTGGACAACTGTGCACGTGCACAGATGGTACTTGGACAACTGTACACGTCGAAATTTAGACGTGCAAAGATGGACTCCTGTGCACTTTACCGTGCACAGATTTCCCTTGTCAAACTGTGCACGTGCACAGATGTCACTTGCCCAACTGTGCACGTGCACAGATGGCACTTGCCCAACTGTGCACGTGCACAGATGTCACTTGCCCAACTGTGCACGTGCACAGATGTCCCTTTCCCAACTGTGCACGTGCACAGATGTCAATTGCCCAACTGTGCACGTTCATGTCCTCACGTAAGGGTTGTACTTAAGTAATTCAGAGAGTTCAAGAAATTCAAAGAATTTCTTGAATTCAGAGAATTCAAGGGATTCGGAGAATTCAAGGAATTCGGAGAATTCAAGGAATTCAGAGAATTCACGGAATTCAAGGAATTCAGAGAATACAAGGAATTCAAGGAATTCAAATAATTCAAGGAATTCAAAGAATCCAAGGAATTCAGAGAATTCAAGGAATTCAAAAAAGTCCAAGAATTCGGAGAATTAGAGTAATTCAGAGAGTTAAAGGAATTTATACAATTTCTAGAATTTGAAGAATTCAAGGAATTCAAAGGATTTAGAGAAAGCAAGGCATTCAGGGAATTCAGAGAATTCAACGATTTTAATGAATTCATCGAATTCACTACGAATTCACGGAAATCTATGAATTCCTTGAATTCTATGAATTAGTTGAAAGTGAGGCTCGCGGGATTTTCAAACTTATGCGCATGTCCGAATTCTTCCTTCCATTTGTTCTTTAGAGTTGAAAATTTTCTGGCTATAGTCTTGGAAAGTTTATCGTTTAACAATCGAATTTTGGGCTGCAAAATATTATTATTCAGCTAGGAAATATCAATTTAACAAATTTCAATAGATTTATTAATCTTACCTTTGGAGTGATACGTACAGTTTTGATATTCGCAACCAATTATGAATTTTTGTACGAAAAAGCACTTAAAACTAGGCCAATTTATGAGATACAATAAATAGAGAGAATTTGTAAGGTTTTATAGTTGTTTTTATGCAAGTTGAACTCTGGAATCCGTCGAACTTAAAAAATTTTTGAACCATTTTTGACCCATGCTTGGGCAAGGGAACTTTTTTTCTTGCGGGACATGATATTTCATTTTTCCACTTATGAAGTATTTAGCAGAAAATTTTCAAGAAAATCGTGCCAGTTGTAGCAAGATAATTTAATATTAACTATTCTATCGCAAATTTTCAAAAAGGCCTTTTTCCAGAGGAAATACACGTGAACATTTATAGGCTTTGAACAACCTCTAAAAATCAATGGATTTTAAAATGAGAAAAATACGTGCTTACTTTTTTGTATTCGAATAAATCTGGCGGGCGAGACCAAGAAAATTTGAAGAAAAACATGTGAACCACCCAAACACTGAAAAAACGATATTCTAATTTTAATAATTTCCCACTAAGTTTAAGAATATTTGCAACCTAAATAGGCGCCAAGAATATATTCTTAATGTACGATGGAGGCCCTCTTACCTTAAGAATATATATGCTTGTCTAATTGTAAGAATTCCCCACTAAATTTAAGAATAGTTGCATCCGAAATCTGTCGTGGTAATTGTATAATAAGTGACGAGCTCGAAGAAATGCAACCAAATCTGAGGACAAATCGCATGTGCACATCTCTAACTCTATCTCTTTCCCTTCGCAGAGAACGTTAAAGTGAGAAAAGTTTGATATCACACGCCAACGAATAAATAATGTAGAGAGGTTATGTCTCAGTGTAGTACAACGGTATTCAACCTCACTGTCACATCAGACCTTTCTCACTCTAACTTTTTCGGTAAAGAGAAGCAGATGGATGTGCACACGCGACTTATCCTTAGAATTGGTTGCATTTCTTCGAGCTTCTCACTTATTACGAATTCGAAAAACTGATCGAAAAGCACGTCGCACAAAACATGAAAAGAAACGTTTGAACAGAGCAAGGCGCATTTCGTCCTTTGGTTAGAAGATACTCTTAAATTGAGAATTTCGCTTACTTCATTAAGAATATTACTAAGAATATGCGTGTAAGAATATGACACTCTTAATATTAGAATATCGTTTTTTCGGTGAATAAATAAACCTTGAGATTTCTCTAACCAATGACCAAGACAAATGTGTAACCCGTCATTATACATCGCCAGATAAACAACAGTAAAACACTCATAAAAAATATTTTTTTGAATTTCTTTTCCAGTTTATTTTTTGTCAAATCATAAAAAAATACATAAAAGAAATAAACAATTTGGTCAAATCAAAGACAGATAAGTAACTAGAAAAAAATAAATACCTACCAAGTAGGCACGGTAGTTAGTGGTCATTAGGATGTTCAAAGGACATCAGATGTCTCTATACTCACTGGAAGACTCAAAGAATCTTAATAAGATGAAACTATGGAAAAGTAAATTCAAAATAGTACATTGTGTATCGAAGGTGTATGTGGCGGGCCTAAAGTTTTATATCGCGGGCGTAAAGTTTCATGTAGCGGGCGTAAAGTTTCGTGTCAGTCCGGCGGCGGAGACCGCATTTCCGAACGTCACTGGGCTGGAAGCGGCCACGCTACGCCTGCTTCACGTGCATGCAATGGCGCGTTTTAAGGGGGTCGAACAAAAAGAGATTTTCACATAAAAAAAAAATTGATTAGCAGTTCGAACTTGAAAGTTCATTGCCTCACTACCCGATTCGGGTAGTGTTTCTAGGTGGATAAATACTACCAGTGTGGGTCCACCACACCCACGACGGGCAACACCACGCAGTATTCCCGAACGGTCACCCATCTAAGTACAAACCGCGCCCAACGCTGCTTAACTTCAGTGATCTTACGGGAACTGGTGTTTTCAGCGTGGTGTAATTTCAATAATTTGAAAGGAATAATTTCATCAAAATAATATTTGAAATATTTTTAAACTAACTTTAAGAAAGTTAATACGCTCCATTCCACCAGGATTGAATAAAATTAACTGTTGAAAATGTATTATACGCAAATACAAAGGATCACCCTCGTATAAACCCTTAAGTAAGGACATAAACGTGCACAGTTGGGCAAATGACATCTGTGCACGTGCACAGTTGGGCAAGGGACATCTGTGCACGTGCACAGTTGGGCAAGTGACATCTGTGCACGTGCACAGTTAGGAAGGTGACATCTGTACACGTGCACAGTTGTCCCTCTGACCAACGACGTGCACAGTTGTCCGTCTGGCTATCGACGTGCACAGTTAGGCACGTGCAAAGTTGCTACGTGCAAAGTTGACCCCATCCCAATCGGGTACTCTAACCTCAAGTTTCGGATATTTTTTTGTATTTCGTGAAATCGAAAGGTCTTCAACCGATAAAGAGATTTAGCAGAATTGCGCAAATGCACTCTACACTAGGGTGGTCCAAAAATGCATTGGAACAATTTTTTTTCGAATTTTTATCGGGACACCCCCCAAATTTGTTCGAATCCGCACAAAAATAAAAGCGTTTTTTTTGTTTTGAAAAAAAATTATATTTCGGGGTGGCGCAAGCCCCATGAAGTTTAACATGTATTTCCCATAAGAAAAAAAGACGTTTTTGTAAATCTTATTCAGAATCCTCAATATTATCTCAATCGAGTTGAAACTCAACATTTCTCTTCACAATTAGCCATAGAATACGAATAAAATATCACTTTTCAAATATCACCCCCATAAGTCTGTTTTATAGGGTCCCAAAGAAACCCCATAAGTGAAAAAATGGGGTTTGCGAGTTTTTTGGCCCTAATTATGATTTTTTTGGGGTTTTTTTTAATGCGAATTGTTTTTAATACATAAAATATGACCTTATACTGAAAATTAGATATTTTAATGAATTGTTTAAACAATTTATTATTGTTTTGAGCAATTTTCTCATAGAATGCAGTTAGAAAGACGCGGTTTTTTCACAAATTTTTCATTTGTTGTCCAATTTTCAATTACAGGGAAGTGATATTTCATTAATGTTAACAATAGTGATTGTTTAAACAGTTTATTATAATTATAAATAATATTATATTTGAATAATGCTAGAAAGATGCGGATTTTTTTTTAGTTTCTGGCTTTTTGTCCACTTTTCATTCGGAGTGAAGTAATAATGAATTCAAGTTAACAAAATAATTGTTTAAACAATTTATTATACTTATTAATAATATTATAATTGAATAATGCTAGAAAGATGCGGTTTTTTTATTTTCTGGCTTTTTGTTTAATTTTCATTTGGAGTGAAGTAATAATGAATTCAAGTTAACAAAATAATTGTTTAAACAATTTGTTTTAATTATTAATATTATTATATTTGAATAATGCTGAAAAAATGCGTTTTTTTGTTTCAATTTCTGATTTTTTGTCCACTTTTCATTCGGAGTGAAGTAATACTGAATTCAATTTAACAAAATAATTGTTTAAACAATTTATTATACTTATTAATAATATTATAATTGAATAATGCTAGAAAGATGCGGTTTTTTTTCAAATTTCTGGCTTTTTGTTTAATTTCCATTTGGAGTGAATTAATAATGAATTCAAGTCAACAAAATAATTGTTTAAACAATTTATTATCATTGTTGATAATATTCTCTTTGCTCAATTGGTAGAATGTTGCGGTTTTTTCTGAAATTTTCAACTGTTTGTTTATTTTTCATTAGGCGTGACTTAATAATTAATTATATTGAGCAAAAATAATTGTTCAAACAAATTATTATTGTTTATGACTATCTTCATCTATATCAATTGCGCCTGATAGTTACGGTTTTTCGGCTATGTTTACTTTTCTGTCCTTTTTTCACTTAGTGAGGTAATAATTAATTAAAGTCAACAAAAAAGTTGTTTGAACAATTTAATATTGATTTCTGCCTTTCGTGTAAAATAGATTTTTTTCTTTGAATTAATTTTTTTAAGCATTGTGAAAAGAGCAAAAATAATTCACTTAAAACAACAATACCTTTCGGAAAATCATTTTTGTTGTGGCCGACTTATTACTTGTTCATAAATAAAAAGGCGATGCAAAGTGAAAGATTTTAGAAAAAACCTCCACTTTCTAGCACTTATCTAAGAAAAGTTTGTTATTAACAATATGAAATTGTTTGAACAACTTTTTTGTTGACTTTAATTAATTATTACCTCACTGAGTGAAAAAAGGACATAAAGGTGAAAATTGTCGGAAAACCGCAACTATCAGGCGCAATTGATATACATGAAGATATTCATAAACAATAATAATTTGTTTAAACAATTATTTTTGCTAAATCTAATTAATTATCAAGACACGCCTAATAGAAAATAGACAAACAGTGAAAAATTTCAGAAAAAAATGCAACATTCTACCAATTAAGCAAAGAGAATACTATCAACAATGATAATAAATTGTTTAAACAATTATTTTGTTAACTTGAATTCGTTATCACTTTACTCCATATGAAAATTAAACAAAAAGCCAGAAATTAAAAAAAACGCATCTTTCTAGCATTATTCAAATATAATATTATTAATAATTATAATAAATTGTTCAAACAATTATTGTGTTAACTTGAATTTATTATTACTTCACTCTAAATGAAAATTGGACAAAAAGCCAGAAATTTAAAAAAAAACCGCATCTTTCTAGCATTATTGAAATATAATATTATTAATAATTTTCATAAATTGTTCAAACAATTATTTTTTTAACTTAAATTTATTATTACTTTACTACAGATGAAAATTGGACAAAAAGCCAGAAAAAAACCCGCATCTTTCTAGCATTATTCAAATATAATATTATTTTTAATTATAATAAATTGTTTAAACAATCACTCTTGTTAACATTGATGAA
>CAKNXH010063747.1:96332-107156 GCA_932178445.1 Andricus quercusramuli | reverse complement strand
CATTCAAAAAATGCGAGGCCCGAATCTGCCTACTCTATCCGATCGGCCGCCGATTACGTAAGGATAGATTTATATAAATGGTTACGTTGACACTAGAGAGCTTCAGATAGAGCATTCGAGTAGTCGTTCATTTCGAACTGCTACTCGTTATTATCTAACGAACCTCCTCGACTTGGTTACATATTATAGTCGAAGGTTCACAAAGGTGTCTCCAATCGGCTCGGAACGGGTTACTTTTTAGTAACTTTGTTACTTTTTTGATCCGCGGTTACTAAAAAGTTACTTCTTCTATTAAAAAATTACTTTTGGTTACATTTTTTGCCCGAAATAATGAAATGAATTAATTAATTAATTTTATTATTTAAAAACTTGCGAAAAATTGAAACATTCGAATTTTAATTAAAATTGGGAAAAAACAATAAAATGATAATTTGTTCGTATGTAAAATGTATAAAATAGGATATCGATTTATCATGAATCCTGATAACAATCGCAATTTAGATAAATTGCTAGTTTTTAAATAAAAATTTTTTTTTCTGAAATTTTAGATTAAATTTCGTATTTTTTTTTGTAGAAAATTAATCTTCTTCATTGAAAATCACCCTTTTGTTTTAAAATCCATAATTTTATTCGGAAATTCATATTTTTAGTTAGAAATGTACTGATTTGGTTGAAAATTCGTCTTTTTCGGTTGAATATTCCCCTGTTTTTGTTTAAAATTAAACTATTTGTTTAAGAAATAACTTTTTTGTCGAAAATCCTTTTTTTTATACCATTAAGCCATTTCCCTTTCGGGGTAGGCGTGACTCTACCCGATTCGGGTAGTGTTTCTAGGTGGATTATTTATCACTAGTACTACTAGTGTGGGCGCACCACACCCACGACGGGCCAACAGCACGCAGTATTCCCGAACGGTCACCCGTCCAAGTACTAACCGCGCCCAACACTGCTTAACTTCAGTGATCTTACGAGAACTGGTGTTTTCAGCGTGGTATCGCCGTTGGCGATATTTACTGGTTGTAAATTCAACTGTTTTGTAAACATTGGTCTTTTTGGCTTGAAAACTAAACAATTTGGTTGAAAAATAATCTATTTTGTTGAAAAATTATCTTTTGTTAAAAAACCATTTTGTTAAAAGTTGAACTATCTTCTTAAACATACTTTTTTTTTGAAGATTCATAATTTTGTTGGAAACTTCGTCTGTTTTGGTGGAAAAATCTTTCTTTCTGGTTACTTTCTTGCTACATTATTGTTACTTTTCGGTTACTTTTTGGTGAGAAGTATGGTTACTATTCTACTATTTTATTTAAGCTTGAGCAGTTCCAAGCTGCATTTTTGAAAAATAGTGGAATTTTCAAACCAAAACAATAATTTCCTACAAGAGAGTTAAGTTTTTGATCTGAAAAGTTGCTTTTTCGATAAAAAATTTCCACTTTTAGCTAAGAAAAAAGAATTTTTGACCAAATATGAGTTCTCTACCATAAAAGATGAATTTTGAACCCAAATGGACAAATTTTCAAAAAAAAAAACAGTTAAATTTCCAAACAAAAAACACAACCTTAAGAAGAGTTGAATTTTCAACAAAATAATAAAAAAAATCGAACAAATAGTTGAATTTGTAACCAAGAAGACTAATTTTCTGCCAGGAAGATACATTTTTCACCAAAAGACGAATTTTCCACAAAATACATGAATTTTTAATCTAATAAATCAAATTATAACCAAGTAGCTGATTTTTCGGAAAAAAATCTCAAAAAACATGTCGCAGTTAATAATTCAATAAAAAAATTAATTTTCATTCAGAGAAAGTTGAATTCAATAAAAAAAGAAGAATTTCCAACCACACAGTTGAATTTTCAAATAAAAAAAAAATCACCAAAATAGTTGAATTTTCAACAAAATAATTGAATTTTTAAACAAATAGTTAAATTTTCAACTAAGGATATCGATTTTCTACAAGGAAGATCAATGCTTGAAGAACAGACTTAATAAAACTTAAAAAATAGAACTTAATACAAGGGTTAAATTTTCAACAAAACAAATAAATTTTCAACCAAATAGCTGATTTTTTAACCAAAAAGACTAATTTTCTACCAGGAAGATGAATTTTCCACAAAATACGTGAATTTTCAACATAATAGTTGAATTTAGAGCAAAAAAGAATTTTTAACAAAATAGTTGAATCCTCAACCAAATTGATGAATTTTCAACAAAATAAAATTAATTTTCTACCCAAACAGACAAACTTTTAACAAGATTAATTTATAATAATAAACGAGTTTAATTTTCCACGAAAATAAACAAAGTTTTATCTGAAATATTTATGTTTTTAAAACCCGGAAAAAAATTTCAAAAAGAAAATTTAATTTGCGATCAAGAAGGATGAATTTTCATCGAAGCAGTTGAATTTGCAACTAAAAAAGATAAATTTTTAAGTAAAAACATAAATTTTTGACCCGAAGAAAATTGAATATGCAACTGAATAGTCAAATTTTTTTATAAATAATTTAATTTTCTACCAAAGTAGTAAAATTTTCAACTACAAATATGAATTTTCAACAAAAACCTTAATTTTCAACCAATTAGTTTAATTCCCTTTCAAATTGTTAAATCTCAAACCACAAGAAGAAATTTTCCAAAAGGAGAAATTCAACAATTTTGATGGAAATTTAAATATTTTGTTGAAAATTGAATTATTTTGTTAAGGAGTCATCTTTCTTGGTCGAAAATTCAACAGTTTAGATGAAAATTCGTCCTTTCTGGATTGAAAATTAATTCTTTGGTTGAAGTAACTAAATAAATTTGAAAATTTCAAGTTTTTTTCTGAAAATCAGGCTAAGTCAGGGAATTCGAAAAATGAGGTTTCTGAGCCAACCTGGGCAAATTTTTTGACTCAAGAATTTGGATTTTAAATTTGGCAGAAGAAAATTTTATGACTTCAGCGATAAAATAATTGTGAGGAGCTTATATGCTTTCTGAACACGTGGCGTAAAATCAATTTTTTGGAATGTTCCAAATTTGAAATTACACAATCCTTTCGAACCGCAATTATGAACAATGCGGTATTTTTTTGTCAAAATTTGGTTTCAAAATTTGAGAAAAGAAATTTTATGACTCAAACGTTGAAAGAACACAATCTTTTTAATCCGTAATTGAACAATATGGTCAATTTTTTTCTTAAATTTTAATAAAATCCAATTTTTGGAATATTTGGAATTGGAAATGACACAATCCTTCCAACCCGCAATTATGAACAATGCGGTATTTTTTTAAATCCAAATTTGGGAAAAGAAAATGTTATGACTCTATCGATAAAATAATTGTGAGGGGCTTTTACGCTTTCCGGACACGTGGCGTACAATCAAATTTTTTGAATGTTCCGAATTCGAAATAGCACAATCTTTTTAACCCGCATTCATGAACAATGCGGTATTTTTTTCATCAAAATTTGGTTTCAAAATTTGAGAAAAGAAAATGTTATGACTCCAGCGATAAAATAATTGTGAGGAGCTGTTATGCTTTCTGAACACGTGGCGTTAAATCATTTTTTTTGGAATGTTCCAGATTTGAAATTACACAATCCTTTTAACCCGCAATTATGAACAATGCGGTCTTTTTTTGTTAAAATTTGGTTTGAAAATTCGAGAAAAGAAAATGTTATGACTCCAGAGATAAAATAATTGTGAGGAGCTCTTATGCTTTCGGACACGTGGCGTAAAATCAAAGTTTCGGAATGTTCCGAATTTCAAATAACACAATCGTTTTAATCCATAATTATGAACAATGCGGTAAATTTTTGCATTAAATTTGGATAAAATCGAATGTTTTGAATGTTATGAATTGGAAATTACACAATCGTTTTAATCCATGATTATGAACGATACGGTAAATTTTTTAAAATAAATTTGGATAAGATCAAATTTTCGAAATGTTCCGAATTGGAAATTGCACAATCCTTCCAACCCGCAATTATGAACAATGCATTAGATTTTTTTTTAAGTTTGGGTGAATCAAATTTTTTAAATGTTCCGAATTAAAAATGACACAATCCTTTCAACCCGAAATTATGAACAATGCGGTGATTTTTTTCCAAAATTTGAGAAATGAAAATGTTGTGACTCCAGCGACAAAATAATTGCGAGGAGCTTTTGCACTTTCCAGCCACGTGGCTTAAAATCAAATTGCGCTCAAGCCACAAAATCTTGGCTGAAATACCAAAATACTCGACGACGAGAGCCGCGGCGAGGCTATTATTGCGACGGTAATGAGAAAATACTGATGTAAGTACGGTGATATAAGACGTTGATCTTAATACGGATGAAACAAGAGATTGGGGTCAAAAAAAAACCTAATAAATCCTCATCCAAAAGTCCGACGATTAATGTTCCCTCTAAACGATTCGCAACCAGACTTCTCACATAGTTTTACAATCTTGGCAAAAGTACAATAAATGATTATATAAAAAGTTTCTTTCCCCGATTGAAATCTTATCCAATAAGATATTTACAACAATATAAAATATTTTCCATCCAACGGGCATTTCTAAAGAGAAATTGAATTTTTTTTATTAATGTTTGATTACAAATTTGCACAATTGGACCCGCAATTGTGGAGGGCATTGAACGGTGTAATTTGGACAAGAACCCTTCTACTGAAAGCCAAAGGCTTCAAAGTCGACGAATCAAAATCGTGATTAAATTTCATCTTTGAAATGTAGTCTGGAAATAGGGTTGGAAATGAATGGAGAGTAGGGCCAATATTTCTGTCAATTATGTAATAAAAAGCGTTACGTAAGGACGAGGCAGATGTCGTGGCTTCTGAACTTCGCAGTTCTACATTGTATCCTCAAATATTAAATTTGTATTATTTATTAATCCACTTTTAAAAATTTAGGAACAAAAAATTACGAATGTTTTTCTTTAATAAGCTTTGATTACAATATAATAAAAAAATTACTCTCAAAATGAGGGTTACAATAATAATATAATAATAATAATAAGGGGATTACAAATAAAATCGTGGGGCTTAAATACTGAAAATTACATTTATATGAAAGATTTCAATATTTACGCAAATATTTTTTAGAGTGAATGATTTGAAAAAAAAATATTTCAATCAAAAATTTTTTCAATCATTCATTTTTATTCTTATTAATCAATTTTTTATTGAAAAAACAGAATTTCACCTGAAATGGGAAGTTTGCAATAATAATATAATAATACTGCATTTTTTTTAAATAAAAACGTGGGGCGTGAATATTGAAAGTTACTTTTTTCAGTCACACTATTATTATTATTAATATTATTATTTTTATTGCTACCCCCCTTTTCACAGTGAATTACGGTTTTAATTTTTTATTATATTTTAATAAAAGTTTTTTAGAAATTATTTTCTTTATCATTGTTACTATTATTAACTATTCTTAATTTAAAATAGACAAAATAATTTACTTTAAGAAGAGGGATTGTATTAATAATATAATTACGATATTTTAGTAAAACCTTGTTTTAAAAAATTATTTTTAATTAAAAAATTTGTTTTTATTTTAACTACATTTAAATAAAAGATTGTAAAACATTATTTATTTTCAACATTATTCTTATTAACTATTTTTTATTTTAAAGAAACAATATAGTTTTCTGAAACTGGAAGATAAATTAATAATATAACAATATGAAGGTGGCCAAAAATAAAATTATGGGACGTAAATTATTATTGCTATCTCCCTTTTTAGAGTAATTATTTTCAAATTCCTATCATATATTAATAAAATTTTCATTGAAAAACAAGATTAAAATCACTCAAAATTCCCAAAAATGTTGTATTAATTTTATAATAAAATATCAGTCACACATTTCATTTTTTTTAATTCACGGGTAATCCTCTCCTTTGGAATTGAATGGAATTGTTCGTGTATGAAATGTTGTTAAAAATTCGATTGGTTTTTGTAAAAACTTATTTTTTCATTGAAAATTTAGCATTTCATTTTGTTTTAATTTATCTTTTTTAGTTGAAAGTTTAACTATTTGTTTGGAAATTTATCTTTTTTAGTTGAAAATTTAACTATTTTGTTTAAAATTGAACTATTTTGTTTTAAATTCATCTTTGTCAGTATAAAATAATTCTCTCAGGTTAAAAATTCATGTTTTTGTTTGAAAATTTAATTATTTGATAGAAAATTCTATCATTTTTTTTTAAATAATTTTTTTCGTTGAAAATTCAACTACTTTGGTGGAAAATTCAGCTACTTTTGTAGAAAATTTAATTATTTGGTTGACAATTACGTTTTTCCGTTAAAAATTAATGTATTCTGTTAAAAATTTCATAAGTTGGTTGAAAATTCATCTATTTTGTTGAAAATTAAATAATTTTGTTAAGAATGATCCTTTTTGGTTGAAAGGTCAACTTTTTTGTTGAAAATTCGTCTTTTTTTATTTAATCTGTTTTCGATTTGACATTTAAAAAAAATTTTACGTGCAATGTCAACTAACAAATTTTCTGTTGAAAAGTCACCACTTTTGGTTGAAAATTAGTTTCTTTTCAGAAAATTGAATAATTTTGTTAAAAAAAATATTTGCCCTGGTTTTAAGATTCATGATTCTAGTTGAAAATCCATCTGTTTCGTTAAAAATTTAACTATTTTGTCGAAAAATCGTTTTTTTGTTGAAAATTTATTTTTAAATAAAAATGTAACTATTCTAAATCAAGATTCTTCATTTTAGTTGAAAATTCAACTATTTTGTTAAATATTCGTTCTTTTTTGGTTGAAGATTCATCCTTCTTTATTGAAACTGAACTTTTTGTTGAAAATTCAACTGTCTTCTTATAAATTCGTCTTTTTGAAATAAAAATTTAACTATTTGGTTGAAAATTGAATTAATGTTTTAAAAATTCATTTCTTTTGATTTAAAGTCTAAATATTTGGTTGTAAATGCAACTGTTTGTTTAAAAAATTTTTTTTTCTGAAATTCGACTATTTGTTTAAAACTTCATCTTGTTTAATTGAAAACGATCTATTTGTTGAGAATTCAGCTTTTTAGACTGATAATTAAACTGGCCTCTGAAAAATTCGTTTTTTTTGTCTAAAAAATTCAACTTTTTGGTTGGAAATTGAACTTTCAGGTTGACAATTCAACTGTCTACTCAGGAAATTGTCTTTTTGGCTTGAAAATGCAACTGTTTTTAGTTGAAGTTTTTGTTTTGTTTTATAATTTGACCATTTAGTTAAAAATTTATCTTTGTAAGTTGAAAATTCTATTATTTTGTTGATACTTAATTACTGTGTTCAAAATTTATATCTTTTGCTTCAGAATTATCAAATATTTGGTTTCGAATGCAACTTTTTGGTTGGAAAATTATTATTTTTTGAATTGAACTATTTGACTGAAAATTAATATTTCCGGTTTCAAATTCATCTTTTTCCTAGAGCATTCGACTTTTTAACTTAAAAACTCACAACGCTTTCTTAAAAATTCGCATTTGAATTAAAAATGTGTCCCCTTTGGTTGAAAATTCAACTATATTAGTATCTAATATTAATTCGATTTAGAAGAATTTATTTTCTCAAATTTAAAGTCTTATTTTTTGAGTAATTTCTAATTTAAAGTGTTCAAAATTAACGTTCCTGAATTAAAAAATGAATCTAAATGAAAAACTTTTTTCATTCAAAAATAATACAAGCTGACAAATTAATTATTTAAAAAACAAATATTTTAAACCCAAATCTGGAATCTTTCAACACGAAGAATTTGGAAACAAATTTTCCTGAATTTGAAGATTATTTTTATTCTGCAAAGAATATTTTGAAGGTATTGCGAAGAGGCCCCATTAGGTTTAAACTCAAAAAATAAAATTTTGATCCTTCAGTAATGGGGATTTTTTTATTTGATAGGGGAAATCTTCATTATTCAGCATTAATAAAATCCTAAAAATCGATTTTTTGGTCCTAAGGCTGGTGTTGTCGAAAATAAGCACACACGTCTTTTGAAAATAATAATCAATCCTTTAGTGACACTTCGGTATTTAAATTCAAAAATTATGACAGAAAAACATTTGTATATATATATTATATATATATATTTATATTATATTATATTATATATTTATATATATATTTATTTATAAGCATTTATATATGTTCTTTTTTCTATTTTCAATTTATATTTAAAATATTAGTTCGCGGGCACAGCTGGTTTCTTCGTTTCACTTCACATACGCGACTAAACATTAAGCAAAATTTTCTTCGACAAAAATTGTTGTTAAAATTTAAATTGTTGTTAAACGATGTGAATTAAATAGAAATAAAAAATACTTGAATCTGACATGAGTGATTTAATAATCCTCTTTTGCAGTTGCAAAGTAATTAGTGTGAGATTGTATGCGTTCTCGGAAAATCGTTGATTCGCCTAGATATACCAGCTGTTATGCTCTCTAAAGTTCTAATTAAATTGATCCGTTCATCGTCGGTTGGCTTCACGAATCCAGACGAGAACATTTTTTATATTTTTATTTTATTTTATTTTTTCTGGTTATTCAAGAGATGTGGTAACCTATAGTTGACACGCGGGAAATGTTCGCGACCATTACCTACGCTACAATATGTAAGAGTATATTGCCCCACGGTAAATTACATAAGCAGCAATTGCTCCGCACTGCTTCACAACATTTTTTTCCACTCCGCTCGGATAAAGACACTACATTTATGGTCTACCCACTTTTATTTTTTTATATTTAGAAACTAATTTCAAAATATCTCTTACATATGACATTTAGAAGGAGGGCATTCATTAATGTTTTTTAATTAAAAATTGTAGAAGAAGAAATATATATATATATATATATACATAACAGACCTGCTCTGTCTGTTTCTTATAAATAAACAAAGTAGTTGAATATTCAACAAAAATGTAATAGTTCATATTTTAACCAAGAACAGATTTTTTTTAAATCAAAAACAGTACATTTGAACCAGAAAGGAAATTTTTTCAAAATAGTTGAATCCTCAAAAAAAAAAAAAAAAAAATTTCAACCTTACAGTTGCATTTTCAACCAAATAGATAAATATTCAACTAAAAAGATGAATTTCCAAACACAGATGATTATTTTTCGACCAAAAACGATTCATTTTAGATAAAATAAATAAAGTTTTAACCAAGAAGATTAATTTTCTATGAGGAAAGAAAACTTTCCACAAAATACATAATTTTTTGACTAAATAGTTGAAATTTCAACCAAGAAGATTTACTTTGAACCAAAAAAGATGAATTTTCAACAAATTTGATAAATTTCAAACTGAATAGTTTCAACAATGGATACGACGTTAGTTAAAGTTTGTTTGATTGATTTTTTGTTTATATTTTTTTGTTATGAACATTTTTTACTAAATAATTGAATTTTCGAACTAAAAAATATCAATTTTTAATAAAAAATGGTTTACTTGAATTCTCGTATAACATAATTATTTTTTAATAAAAAAAACCTTTTTACAAAACTGCTTAATTCTGTACCAAATAGTTGAATTTTCAAACCATAAATATGAATTTTCAGCAGTAAAAGTTAATTTTCAATCAATCAGTTAAATTTTCAGTTAAAAAATTAATTTTTAAGAAAGTGGTTCAACCATGATTTTGTCCCAAAAAGAAGAATTTACAACAAGTACACAAATTTTCAATGAAATAGCTCAATTTTAAAACAAATTGTTGAGTTTTCAACAAAAAAGTTAATTTGCAACCAGTCAGTTACATCTTTAACAAAATAGTTAAATTTTCGGTGAAAATTTAATTTTCAACTACAAAAAAAAAACGAATTTTTAAGAAAGTTGAACTTTCAACCAAGGTGTTGAATTTTCAGTCAAAAAAGATATTCCAACAAAAATGTATTTTCAACAAAATACTTGAATTCCTAACTAAAACAGAATTATGTTCGACCAAACGGTTGCATTTATAGCAAACAAAAATATTTTCAACAAAAAAAGTCGAATTTTCAACAATTACAGAAATTTTCAACCAAATAATTGAATTTTTCACGAAATTATTGAATTTTTAACATAAAAGTTAATTTTCAACTGAAATGGATTAATTATTAACCATAAAGTTGCATTTTTAATCATAAAGTGTGGAATTTCTACGGAAAGAGAATAGTTTTCAAACCGAGAAGATGAATTTTCAGCAAAATAATTAAATTTCCAAAAAAAAAAATGTTATTCAAGAAATAAAAAAAATGTAAATCAAATTTTCAAGTAAAAAATGGTATTTTTCAAGGAATCTGTATTATCATCAGAGAATAACAGTTATAGTATTTTCAGAAAATATGGAAATATGAGTTAAAAATTATTTTTAATTAATTTTTTTCTGAGGAAGATCTACTTTCATTCCGCTGGGAATCGAACCACAGAACTTACGCTTGCCGGTCGGGTGCTTTCGCATTAAGCTACTAGAGAGATCGAGAGAAGAAACTTTTTTTTCTGAAAATAGACGCATTATTTTGTAAGGTGGTACATGATATCAAAAATAGTATTTTTCAATTTGATTCTTTTAATTTCCAAATTAAATTTCAATTTGAAAGTGTCCACAATTGTAGGATTTGAATTACACAATGTCTTTTTTTAAAAATTTCAAAGTTTAAAATTAGAAAAATGATCTAATTTTAAAAATTAAAAACAAAAAATTTAATTAATGAAACTGTAAAGCCCTGTGAGCCAAATATTTTCGAATTCGAATTTTTCAAAATTCAACAGAAAATAATTCAAAAAAAGTAAATTTAATTAATAATTATTAAATTATTCAAAAATTAAACATTTAAATATTTTCAGGACCTAAATAGTAA
>CAKNXH010063747.1:81075-91771 GCA_932178445.1 Andricus quercusramuli | reverse complement strand
TTTTCAACTAAAAAGATGAATCTTGAAGAGAAGGAAAACTTACATTTTCAGTTAAAAAATTAATTTTGAACCAAAAAAGACTTTTCCACTAAACCGTTAAATTTTGAAACAAGGCATAAGCCTTTAATAAAAAAAAATACATTTTGAACAATGTAGTTTAACTTTTACCCGAGCAATTGAATTTTAAATTTCAAAAAATTATTTTTCAAGAAAATAATCGAACTTTCAACCAAAGAGATGAATTTTCAACTAAAAATATAACTCTTTGAGAAAAAAAATTATTTCTGAACCAAAAAGTTGCATTTTCATAAAAAAAAGACATTTCTACCAAGGCGGATGAATTTATAAATCGAGAAGATAAATTTAAAAAAAAAACAGTTGAATTTTCTGTTAAAAAAGATCTTAATTGTCTTTTCACGATGAAAATATAAATTATTAACCAAAAAATAAGTTTCCATGACAAAAATTGAATTTTCAATCCAAAAAGGCGAATTTTTACCCAAAAAGGATGACTTTTTAATAAAAATGTTAAATTATCTACCCAGTAGTTGCATTTTTATCCAAAAGATATGAAATTTGTATTAAAACATGAATTTTTATCTAAAAAGAAAACAAATTTTTTACAAATAGTCGAATTTTCATCCAGAAAAGAATTTTTGACAAAATAGTTGAATTCTCAACCAAATAGTTGAATTTTTATCCAAAAAAGATGAAATTTGTACTAAAACAGATGAATTTTTAATAAAAAATGACAAATTTTTCTTAAATTTGAACTTTCATCTAGTAAAGCTTTCAATTCTTTTTTTTTGCACCAAACAGTTGCATTTTCATCCAAGAAAGATGAAATTTCTCTTAAAACAGATGAATTTTCAATTACAAGAAAAAAGAAATTTTCAAAAAAATATTTGAATTTTCATCCAGAAAAGATTTTATTTCTCTCTTCATCACCAAAATATAAAATGTAACCAAAAAGTAAATTTTCTACAAAATAGTTAAATTTTCAACAAAACCGCAGAATTTTTAACCAAAAAGTATGACTTTTCAAGAAAATTGTTGAATTTTAAACCAAATAGTTGCATTTTTATTCAAAAAATATGAAATTTCTATAAGAAAAGAGGAATTTTTATTTAAAAAGAAAACAAATTCATCCAAAAAGTCGAATTTTTTCAACCAAAGAGAAGATTTTTAACAAAATAGTTGAATTCTCGACTAAATAGTTGAATTTTTATACAAGAAGGATGAAATTTGTACTAAAACAGATGAATTTTCAATAAAAAAGGACAAATTTTTCTCAAATTTAAACTTTCATCGAGAAAAGGTTTCAGTTTCCTTTTTGACATCAAAATATGAATTTTAAATAAAAAGTACATTTTCAAACAAATTGTTGAATTTTCAACAAAATAGTAGAATTTTCGACCAAAAGTATGACTTCTCAACAAAATAATTTTATTTCCAAAAAAACTTTGATTTCCTTCCAAATCAAGAGGGAAATTTTATGCACAAAAGTTGAATTTTTTACCCAAAAATATGAATTTTCAACAACAAACTTTATTTAAACCAATCAATTGCATTTTCAATGAAGAAAAAAAAAATTTCAAATCGTCAATATTATTTTTATACGAAGAAAGACGAATTTTCAACTAAAAATCGAAGGGTTACATTTTTAATTAAGAAATCGATTTTAAACAAACAAAAAAAAAACAAATTATCAACCAAATAGTTAAAAATGCAATCAGAGATGAATCATCAGTCAAGACAATTAATTCTTGACCAAGTAGCCAATCAATTACAAAAATAGTTTAATTTTCAACCAAATAAATTAATATTCAACTAATATTAGGAATTTTCAACAAAATAATTGTTTTTGAACAAATTCGTTCAACATTCAGCACATTTGGCTTTAAACAGATGAATTTTTAATTAAAAAAAAGTCATTTTCAAAAAAATAGTTGAATTTTCATCCAGAACAGATTTCAGTTTTATTTTCAACCCCAAAATATTAAATTTAACCAAAAAGTAAATTTTCTACAAAATCTTTAAATTTTCAACAAAAGAGCAGAATTTCCAACCAAAAAGTATGACATTTCAAGAAGATTGTTGAATTTCAAACCAAAAAGTTTTATTTTTTTCCAAGAAAGATGTAATTTCTGCTAGAGCAGGTAAATTTTGAAATCAGAAATACAAATTTAAAAAAAGAGTCGAATTTTCAATCGGGAAGTTTCAACAAATTTTCAACCAGACAGTTGCATTTCTTACCAAGAAAAACTAATATTTTACTAAACCAAGTGAATTTTTAAATCAAAAAGACAAATCTTCAAAAAAAGGATGGAATTTTCATCCAAAAGGATTTCAATAGACTTTTCTACAAAAAAATACAAATTTTAAACAAAAAGTAAATTTTCCAAGAAATAGTTGAATTTTCAACAAAACAGTTGCATTTTTGTCCAAGAAGTATGCAATATTTCTACTAAAAGAAGATAAAATTTTAAATTAAAAAGAAAAATTTTCAGAAAAAATATTTTTCATCCAAAAAAGATTTCAGTTGACTTATCAGCAACAAAATATGAATTCTAAACAAAAAATTAATATTATACGCAAAGCGTTGAATTTTTAACCCAAAAAGACGAATTTTCAACAAAAAAGTTGATTTTGAAAAAAATTATGTATTTTTTTTACGTCCGACGTTTATTAATTGGTATAATATCTCATGAGATGAGGAAAACAGTATTTTAAACGTGATTGTGATGCAAATATCCCTGACATTGTTATTTCAAAGCAGCTTCCCTCGTTTCTTCGATATCAAGCCACTTCCTGTTTCCTTTCGAGCTGGCCAATGGCCTCTAGCCAATGTGTTCTAGGCTTGAAGTAACTAATGTTATCAGCATCGGTGAAAAAATTAGTATCTTGCTTTACAAAGTATAATTGGCAGTGAATATACCAAGATTGAGATGATAAATTATTATTGTTTTTGCGTACTTTCAAACAAAAATTTGAATTTTGAAATTAAAAAAGAAATTTCAATAAAATGGGTAAATTGGCAACCAAGTAGAGGAATTTTCGATCAATATTATGAATCTTTAACTAGAATAGTTGAATTTCAGTTAACAAATTAATTTGAAAAAAATGTATTTAACAAAAAAGTTCAAGTTTAAATTAAAGAGCTAAATTTTCGAGTAAAATGATGAATCATCACCAAAAAAAGCGTTTTTACAAAGGAGTTCAACTTTCTACCAAATATAGTCAAAATTTTAAGCAAACGATGATTTTTCAAACAAGAAGATTGATTTTCTACCACAAAATACGAATTATCCATTTAAAAAAATACATTTTGAATGAAAAATAGGATAGATACAGTTCAAAAAATTAATTTAAAAAAATTATTTTCAACCAAATGGTCAAATTTTCAACAAAACGGGTTCGCTTACAACCAAATAGTTGAATTTTAAATTCAGAAAAACGAATTTCCAACTAAGACATTAATTTTTAAACAAATAGTTGAAGTTTTATATAAAAAGGATTAATTTTCAACGAAATATTTGAATTATCAATTAAAGAAGATGAATTTTCAATCAAAAATAGAATAGTTAATTATTCAGTTCAAAAAATTAATTTAAAAAAATTATTTTCAACCAAATGGTTGAATTTTCAAAAAAAAAGAGTTTGCTTGCAACCAAATAGTTGAATTTTCAATTGAAAGAAGGAATGTCCAACGAAGACATCAATTCTTAAACAAATAGTTGAATTTTCTTTTAAAAAATGCTCATTTTCAACCAGATATTTAAATTATCAACTAAAACAGATAAATATTCAATAAAAATGGAAAAGTTAAAGTTTCAGTTCATACAAATAATTTAGGAAAAAGAATGTAAAACTAAATAGTTAAATATTTGAACAAAGAAAATTAATAATCAAACAAATTGTTGAACTTTCAAGCCACAAAGGCGAATTTTCTACAAAATAGTTGAATTTTCAATAAAAAAGACGAAATTTTCAACCAAAAAGAATTAACCTTCAACTATAAATAGTTAGATTTTTGAACAAAGGGATGAAATTTCCTTCAAAAGTGATGAATTTTTAACGAAAATTATGAATCTTCAACTGGAATAGTTGAATTTTCACCTGGAAAACATCAATTTTTAAGCAAATAGTTGAATTATCCTTTAAAAAGATACATTTTCACTTAAAAGTAGAAAACTTAATTATTTAGTTAAAAAAAAATCAATTAAAAAATTATTTTCAATCAAATGGTGAAATTTTCAACAAAACGAGTTGGCTTAGAACCACATAGTTGAATTTTCAAAATAAAAAACGATTTTCCTACAGAAACATCAATTTTCGAGCAAATAGTTGAATTTTTATATAAAAAAGATTAATTTTCAACCAAATATTTGATTTATCAATTAAAAAAGATGAATTTTCAATCAAATGGTTGAATTTTCAACAAAAAGAGTTTGCTTACAACCAAATAGTTGAATTTTCAATTGAAAAAACAAATGTCCAACGAAGACATCAATTCTTAAACAAATAGTT
Organism: Andricus quercusramuli; assembly: GCA_932178445.1. Classification (NCBI taxonomy): domain Eukaryota; kingdom Metazoa; phylum Arthropoda; class Insecta; order Hymenoptera; family Cynipidae; genus Andricus; species Andricus quercusramuli. The sequence continues at coordinate 87,241 of CAKNXH010063747.1, read as the reverse complement.
GAATTTTCATCTAAAAAATAATAATTTTCAACCAGATATTTAAATTATCAACTAAAAGAGATAAATATTCAATAAAAATGGAAAAGTTAAATTTTCAGTTCATACAAATAATTCAGAAAAAAGAATGTTTAGCTAAATAGTTAAATATTCGAAAAAAGAAAATTAATAATGAAACAATTTGTTGAACTTTCAAGACATAAAGGCGAATTTTGTACAAAATAGTTGAATTTTCAACAAAAACAGTTCATTTTTTACCAAATAGTTGAATTTTCAATAAAAAAGACGAAATTTTCAACCAAAAATAATTAACCTTCAACTATAAATAGTTAGATTTTTGAACAAAGAGATGAAATTTCTTTCAAAAGAGATGAATTTTGAACGAAAATTATGAATCTTCAACTGGAATAGTTGAATTTTCAGTTTGAAAAATTAATCCTCTACCGTGAAAGTAAATTTCTAAAAAATAAGGTAACTTCTCTACAAAAGATTTGAATTTCTAACTAAAATAATAAATCTTCAATCAACAAAATAAATTTTCAAATAAAAATTTGAACGTGAAACTAAGTAGTTGAATTTTCAACCAAAAATATTAATTTTAAACAAAAAAGAGGAATTTTCAACGAACTAGTTAAATTTTCAACTGAAAAAGATGAATTTTTGATCAAAAAACTTCATTTTTCAGGATGGAGTTCAAATTTCAACTAAGTAGGTTGAATTAAAAAAAAAAAGAAATCTCCAACGAAAAACGTAATAGTTGATATTTAAACCAAAGCTTTAATTTAGAATCAAAAACAGCAGTTAAATATTTAAATAAAAAAAAATGTGTAACCAGGAAAATAATAGCAAAACTATAATTTAACAAAATAAATTATAAAAAGGAAAAATTTTCAACAAAATAGTCAATTTTTTAATAAAAGATATGAATTTTCAAGCAAAATGATGAATCTTCAACACAAATAGTTAAATTTTCAAAGAAATTAATTTTAAGGAAAAACATGTACCTAGTTCCGACGCCCACTTCCGGAAGATTCGCAACTTCCTTTGTCGAAACTTAATGATTTTCTTTTAATAATTACCATAATTTATTTGTTTATTTATTTATAATTATTTTCTGTTTAAAAAAATTTAGTAAATTTCTTTGAAAGCTAAGGTTATAAATTTTAATATGCGTGTAGATGAAATGCCATCATGTCAAATGTCATCATCATCAAATGTCATCATTTAGATTTAGCATAAAATTAAAAAAAAATCGATAGGTGCTACTTATGAAAATTCCTGATATAAAATAAAAATTATTTTAAAATCAAATTGAAATATTTTCTCTTCACTTGTTGAGCCTCAGATAATTATTGATATGTCCCCAATGTCTGACTAATGAAGCTTTTTAATGACCTCTGAATTATTGACAAGACTTTAAGAACTGAAACACTTAGTAAACAAATCGGTGAAATGAAACAAATTTTTGTTGGATCATTCATAGAATATGGACAAAAAAATATTTGCTTGACCCAACTAAATTTTTTGGTTGTTCCAGCCAAATGAGTTTTGATATTATCTTCTCCACTAGCGTATCGAAATAGTTTTTTGTCAACAAAATTATGGTTTTTGATCTAATAGTCCAAACCAAAATGTTTATAGTCCTTATCTGTGAAAAAAATTTCTAGCTCCGCTGGGATTTGAACCCAGGCCGACAGATTGCCATTCTAGTGCTCTGGTCCGGTAGAACACCAGGCAGGGAATCTGTAGACCTGGGTTCGAATCCCAGCGGAGCTAGAATTTTTTTTTTACAGATAAAGACTACAAAAAACTGTTTCAACCAAATCTTTTGGTAGAGGGAGAATTTGGTTGAGCCAACAAAGAAATTTGGTGCAAGAAACTGTTTTTTATGATTTTTTTATGAGTAGGGGCACGGGAAGTGACTTTTGATAAAAATAAGTTTGATTCTCATTGTATGTACTATCTCGATGAAATATTATTAACATGATTCCGCCTCCTGATTCCTCCTCTTCGTAATGCTAATATTTTTAGACGATCGATTTAGATCGGACGTGCGCGGTTGACTCTCGGTGGTTGCGTAAGGAGCGACTTTACGTGTCGTCGGTCGCATCGTCGCATTATTATTATTGCGACCTTTATTTTCCTCAAAAACACGTCTTGGACGTATATCTCTCATTGCTCACATTTCCGTAACTCCAACCAATCGCATACTAGGTTGGCCAAAAAAAAAAGAATTTTTGATTTTTTAAGATGTTTTAATTGTTAGATCATTCAGATTATATAAGATATTTAATATAATATTTGATAAAATTTTTTAATATTTTGTAATATTTTATAATATTTAATAATTCTATATAACATTTTTTATTTTTGTGTTATTTGGAAAAAATCTAATTTTTTGAAAATGTTAAAAGAATTCTTAGATTTTTTCGGTCTCAAAGCGTTAAGAATGCAATAAATCGTTTGATTTCGTAATGAATCATGAATGATTCATTGAAGTTATGTAAAATCATTTTATGCACAATATGAAGGTTGAAAATTTCATTTTGTGAATAAACGCACCACAAAATTTACGAAAATTCTAAAAAAAATGTATTATCTATGAAATCAGAGAAGAGTGCCAACAATTGGGTGGGGCCCGCGGCAAAAATTGGTGCTCTTACCCTACAACTCATCAATTTTTTTCATGGGTATTATTTTATATACTTGTGTAATCATTTTTTTTTTATAATTGAAAAAAAAAACCTAATTTTCAGAGCCATAGAAATTTAAATCCCCATTTATGGGAAAATTGGAATTTTTCTTCCTCACTGGATTTAAAAATTTTTAACGCTCTCAGAAAGAGAACAATTAATTTCCTTAGTTGGATATTCGTTTTTTTTTTTTTGTTGAAAAATAATTTAATTGAAAACTTGAATGTTCCAGATGAAGATTCATCATTTTAGTCGAAAATTCATCTTTTTCATTGGAAATATAACTATTTTCTTGAAAAATAGTTTTTTTCTGGTTGAAAATTAATTTTTTATACCCTAAATTTAATTATATCATTTCCGATTGAAAACTTAGCTTATTTATTCAAAAATTTAAGTATTTGGTTGAATTCAACTGTTTTTTATTTAAAAATAACATCTCTTTGGATAAAAATTGTATCTTTTTGATTACAAATCTAATAAAATAAAAAAAAATTGAAAATTTATTATTCAGGTAAAGATTTAATTATTCTGTAAACATTAAATTTTTTTTCTGAAAGTCATTGTTTTTGGTGAAAATTCAACAGTTTTCTAGAAATTCCGCCTTTTTTGATTGAAAATAAAACAATTTTGTTAAAAAGTAATTACTTCTTCTTTTAAATTCATCTCTTCTCTTCAAAATTCGTATTTCTGGGTTCAAAATTCTACTATTCATCACTGACGGAAAATTGAACTACTTTGTTCATAATTCGTTTTTTTTAAATTCAATTTTTTAATTGAAAATGTGACCCTTCGATTTTCCGTTGAAAATTTGTATTTTTTGGCATGAAGCTAATCTTCTCGATTTGAAATTTTCTCTTTTTTCGTAAAAAATGAAATTGATGCGATTGGTTTTTACTTTCTTCAATAAAAAATCTTCATTTGTTGACAATTCGTAATTTTATTTAAATATTAATTTATTTGGTTGAAAATTGAACTCTTTTTTTTAATTGATTGACTAGTTGGTTAAAAATTAATTGTCTTGGTTGATGATTCATCTCTGATTGTAGATTTAACTATTTTGTTGATAATTCGTTTTTTTTTTTGTTCAAAATCAATTGTTCAATTGAAAATGTAACCCTTCGATTTTCTGTTGAAAATTCGTCTTCCTTGGTATAAAAATAATCTTCTCGATTTGAAATTTTTTCTTCTTTCGTAAAAAATGCAATTGATTTTTACTTTCTTGACTGAAAAATCTTCATTCGTTGAAAATTCGTCTGTTTCGTTGGAAAATTCATCATTTTAGTGGAAAGTTCATCTCCTTGGTTGAAAATTGGATAATTTGCTGAAAATGGTTTTTTAAATTAATTTTTTGCACTGGAAATTCAAGTTTTCATTTTTCGTTGAAAATGTATCTTTTTTAGTTGAAAATTCAATTAAATTAATTTTTTTTAACTGAAAATTTAACTATTACATTTCTGGTTTAAAATTATTTTTTTCAAGTTGATAGTTCAACTATTTGGTAAAAAATTAACCTTTTCAGATAAAAATTCAGCTATTTGGTTAAAAATTCATGAATTTCTTCCAAAATTTGTCTTTTTTGGTAGAAAATAATTCTTCTTGGTTGAAAATTCATCTTTTGTTTCAAAATTGAACTGTTTGTGTGGAACTTGAACTGATTTGTTAAAAAGTCATTTTTTTAGTTTAAAATTCAACAAATTAGTTGAATATTGATCCATTTAGGTTAAAAATTCAATTATTTGTTGAAAATTCATTCATTTTTTTTTTTGAAAATTCAGCGACTTCTAGCAAAATTTCTATTGGTCCTAGGAATTTGTAAATCTGGAAGAAGTCGGAGATGGAATTAGGTAAATCTCAAGAAACGTTTTTATGAAGAAAAAAATAATTTTCAAAACCATAGAGATGTATAGTTCAATATAAAAAATCGGTATTTTTCTCTCACCCTGAAACTCAAAATTTTCTACTACATTCTCAAATATGAATAAAGTTGTCTAAAAATTAAGTCTGCATCCATGAAAGTGGATAATTCTGTTCTGAAGTTGATAGATTGACATAGAACGGTTTGATATCCGGTGACTTACTGTGACCTTGAAAAAAGAAAATTCAACCCAAAATTGAAACCCAGAAAAATTCCTTTTATTGCAAGTAGAAAAGGTCCTTTATGTCCGGACATGCCCTAGCATTGTATTTCTAAGCTTTTTGGAAAGATGCCATCTGTTATTGAAATTTCTTGCAGTTCTAATAAAGTGACTCATGTATCCACTTTTTTGACTTGCGCTCTTGCCAGTACATGAAGTTTCCAGGCTACTTGGAAGAAATACTGCTGCAAAAATTATTTCCAATTCTGTCGTATCTTTGTAGTTGAAATCCTGCATGAAAGTTGAGATTCTGCATGGACCTGAAAAGTTGTTCCAGAAGGTGATAAAAAAAAAATTAGAGAAAATCTTGTATTCTTAGTGGTTGATGTCGAGAGTAAACAAAGGAACCTCTGATTCATAACGTAGGTCGAACTCACTGCGCATGATAATGGCTCGCGTTTGGAAATGCTTCAAGTCAATACTTGGAAAATAAGAGCTGTACTGTTATGTAACATCTCGGGTTTAACTACTCTATCGATTTATTGTGTTGGTGAAAAAAAAAATTGGTAAAAGCGTTGATAATTTATTGTTATTATTCAGTTTGACTGAGAAAACTGTTTTATTGACCCAAGGGCAGGAAAATTTGGTTGCACAAATTCAGGGAGAAAAATAGATAGTCTTATCTATGATTGTATATATAAAAGAGTCGTCATAGATTTATCTATTAATCGTATTTTACTAAACAATCTTGCTGATTAAACAAAATATTTTTCTGAGTTAAAGAGAAAGATGCTACGTTGACGGAATCCTACTTTTTATTTTAAATTTACACGTGTATATCTTGCAGACTTGACACTATTTGGTTAAAAATACACTATTTTGTTGAAAATTTAATTATTTGCGACTACCTTTAAAGAAATTTTTCATTTAAGCTTCGAAATGTAACTGTTAGAAAATGCATCTTATTTCGATTAAAGATTAATTTCATTTTTTTTTACCATTTGAATGAAAATTCATCTTCGTAGATTGAAAATTGAAATATTATTTTAAAAATTCTATTTTTTTCAAGTTTGTGTATTTTGCTAGAAATTTAAACTATTAGTTAAAAATTAAAAATTTTTGTTGGCGAATCAACTACTTTGTTGAGACATTGTATTTTGTTTGTTTGTTAAATTAACTGTTTTTTATTTAAAATAGAATATTTTTCAGTTGAAATACCAACTTCCACATTTTTTGTTTAGAATTCACCTTATTTGTTTCAAAGTTGAACTACTTTATTAAAAATTCTTTTTTTGGTTGAAGATTCCTTATTTTGAGTTAACAATTCAACTCTTTGGTTTATAAATCGTCTTTCTTGTTGAAAATTAATTTTTTTATTGAAAATTTGACAATTGCGTTTTT
>CAKNXH010063747.1:63204-80975 GCA_932178445.1 Andricus quercusramuli | reverse complement strand
AAAGTTCATCTTTTTGGATAAAAATTCATTTACTTGGTTTAATTTAATTTTTGGTTGAAAATTTATATTTTTTAATTGAAAATTCATGTATTTTGCTGAAAATTGGTCCTATTTGGCAGAAAATTGATCTTTCAAAAATTCAATTATTCGGGTGATTTTTTTTTAATACATAATTTTAATTGAACATTCTGATCTGGGACTGAAAATTGATCTAACCCATTTTTTGTGGAAATTTTATGTTTTCAATAAAAATTTAATCTTCTTGGTTGAAAATTCATTTCATTTGTTTATATTCAAAATATTTCATTAAAAATTTATTTCATTGGGTTGAACATTTATTTTTTCGTAAAAAATTAAAGTATTCTTCCTTCGACTAGAAATTCATTTCTTTGGTTGGAAATTCAACTATTTTGTTGAAAAATTCATTTCTTTTATTTAAAATCTATTTTTCTGATTGAAAATTGAATTATTATATTTTTGGTTGCAAATTTATATTTTTTAGTTGAAAATGCTTTTATTTTGTTGAAAATTTGTATTTTTTTTAGTGTGAAAAATTCAGCTTTTAGTTGAAAACTCAACTCTGTTTGGTTAAAAATAATTTTTTTCGGTTAAAGATTTATTTCTGTGGTTGAAGATTCAACTATTTTGTTGAAAATTTAATTTTTTTATTGAAAATTTACCTTTTTTACTTGAAAATGCACGTATTTTGTTGAAAATGTGTACGTTTTGATGAAAAATTCATCTTTTAGTTGAAAATTCAACTCCATTTGGTTAACAATAATTTTGTTTGGTTGAAGATTCATTTCTTTGTTTGAAAATTAAACTAATTGGTTGAAAATTCTCTTTTTTTAGTTAAGAATTAAATTTTTAAACCGATAATGTAATAATTCTATTTCTGCATAAAAAGTTATCTTTTTTATTTAAAAATTTATATATTCGGTCGAAACCTCGTCTTTTTGTATTGAAGATTCAATCATTTTGGTAGAAAATTGACATTCTTGGGTTGAAATGTCAATTTTTTTGTTAAAATCTCAAATTTTTAGTTCGAAAACCCAACTGTTTGGAGAAAACTCGACTTTTTGGATAAGCCCTTTTTATTATTGACTGAAAAATCTTGTTTGATTGAAAATTTAACTTTTTCCTTGAAAATTAAGACGGTTTTGTTTTTTGATTTAATTAGTTTGTTAAAAATTCGTATTTTTGGTTCGATTGAACTTTTTTTCAACTTTAGTTTTCGAGAATCTGGACAAGAGAGTTTAAGAAAGAGGGAGAGGGTAAGATGTACCGTTCTAAATTATCTGGACCAAAGGGATCTGAGAAAGAGGAAGAGAGTAAGCTGTATTGTTACAAAGGATCTGGACAAAAGGGATCTAAGAAGGATGAAGAGGGAAAGCTGTAATTTCCCAAAGGTCTGGTCCAAAAGGATCTAAGAAAGAGGAAGAGGGTAAGATGTACCGTTCTGAAGTATCTGGACCAAAGGTATCTAATAAAGAGAAATGTATTAAGCTGTACCGTTTCAAATGATCTTGACGAAAGGGATCTAAGAAAGAGGAAGAGGGTAAGATGTACCGTTCTGAAGTATCTGAATCAAATGGACCTATGAAGAAGGAAGAGTGTGCTGCACAACAAGGGGTTCGGACTCAATGCAGCTGCACTGTTCCAAAGGATCTGGACAAAAGGGATCTTAGAACCACGAATGGGCTAAGCTATACCTTTCGAACGGATCTAGAACAAACTGATATAAGAAATAGGAAGAGGGTAAGATGTACCCTTACAAAGGATCTAGAAAAAATGGATCTAAGAAAAAGGAAGAGGGTAAGCTGTACCACTCTAAAGGACCTGCACAAAAGTGATCTCATAAGGAGGAAGAGGGTAAGATGTACCGTTCTTAAGTATCTGGACCAAAGGGATCCAAGGAAGAGGAAGATGGTAAGCTGTACCGTTCTAAAGGATCTAGACCAAAGTTATCTAAGGAAGAGGGTAAGATGTACCGTTCTAAAGTATCTAGACCAAAGGGATCTAAGAAAGAAGAAGATGGTAAGCTCTACCGTTCCAAAGGATCTGGACGAAAGGGAAATAAGAAAGAGAAAGAGGGTAAGATGTACCGTTCTCAACTATCTAGACCAAATGGATCTAAGAAAGAGGAAGCGGGTGGTAAGATATCCGTTTTGCAGCTCCATGCGAATTATGAAGATCCAGCAATGTGATGCCGAGGTGCATCGGATGGATCTGGTAGACGTCATCAGCAAACAACGAAGCGTTACGTAAAGGTCGGTCACCCGGCTACGCTACTTGTGCACAGTCGCAAGTTAAGTCTCCAAGCTACGGAACATGTGAAACTTTAATGTGTGCATTTCTGCAACACAACTGCATAAATGTGTACATGTGTGTGTGTGTGTTTTTGCATGAGTGTGCCTGCATCCTCCTACGGCAATGCGAATATCGGCCATTAACTCGTCGAGGAAACGTAATTTCTTGGATTCGTCGAACACAGAAAAAAATAAGGGGTCGCCCATAAACTGGGTGACCAATGTTTGGTCCCCCGCCCTCCCGGCCACGAAAGTAATTAAGGTTTTGGCCATAATTCACGTTTATTCTGCGCTTTTTTCGCGATTCTAATGAGTTTTTTTGTAGTTAGTAGAATTTTCGACCGCAAAGATGGTTTTGAAAAAATTGTTTGAATTTTCAACAAAATAATTGAATTTTCTTCATAAAATAGTTGATTTTTTTAACAAGTAGAGTTCAGTTATCAAGAAAAAAAGATTGATTCTCAACGAAAGATTTACTATATTTCGTATTTCAACGAAATGAGATTTGAATTTTTATTTAAAAAGATGATTTTTATATCATAAAGGATGATTTTTTAATCCAAAAGGATGAATTTTCAACAAAAGAGTTACATTTTTCATCATGAAAGATGACTCAACAAAATATTTAGATTTTAAACCTACAAAAATGAATTTTCGAGAAGAATATGTTTTTTAATCTACACAGATGAATTTTTAACCAAATAGCTGAATTTTCAATTAAACCAATCAGGCGAATTTTCACAGAATCCACAGATATAAAGATGAATTTCCAAAAAAGAAGATTAACTTTCTACAAAAAAAAGTAGATTTTTCAACAAAATACATGAATTTACCACAAACTAATTGAATTTTCTACTCGAGGAATATTTAACAAAAAAGTTCATTTTTTACCAAGCAGGTAATATTCCAAATAAATAGTTTAAATTTTAACCAAATAATTGAATTTTCAAATAAAAATTTAGGTTATATTATCAGTTTGAAAAATTTGCTTTGAAACAAAAAATTCTACCAGTTAAATTGAATTAAAAAGGGTAATTTTTAATAAAATAGTTGAATCTACAGCTGAAAAGAAGAATGTCCAAAAAAAAAGATTAATTTTGTACCCAAAAAGACGGATTTTTAACAAAAAACATGAATTTTCCACAAACCAGTAAAATTCACCAACTGACACCAAATAGTTGAATTTTAAACGACAAAAAAAAGTTTACAATCAAAAATGAAATAGCTCTATTTTCAGTTCAAAAAATTAATTTGAAAAAAAAAAAAATTCCCACTAGTTAAATATAACTAAAAAACGAAATTTTCACCAAATAGTTGAATCCACAGCCAAAAAGATGAATTTTAAAAAACGAGATTAATTTTTCGACCCAAAAAGACGAATTTTCAACAAAATACATGAATTTTTCATAAAACAGTTGAATTTTCCACTCGACACTATGAATTTGCAACAGAAAGAAGTTAATTTTCTGAATAAAAAGTTTGATTTTAAACTAAATAGTTGAATTATATACTAAAATGGTTGGATTTTCAACCAAATAGTTAAATTTTCAACTAAAAAAAAAAGGTTTTCAGCCAAAAATGGAATAGTTACGTTTTCAGTTTGAAATATTAATTTTCAGAAAAAAAATTTCTACTAGTTAAATTGAAACAAAGAAGAATTGTTAACAAAATAGTTTAATCCACAGCCAAAAAGATGAATTTTTAAAAAGTTTAATTTTCTAAAACGCGAATTTTTAACAAAATATTAATTTTCCACAAAACATTTGAATTCACCACCAGACACCAAATAGTTGAATTCTCTACCAAAATATTTGAAATTGTGGAATTTTTGAATAGCAAAGATACATTTTTATCATGAAATGTAATAGTTGAATTCTCAGTTACAAAAAATTATTTTTTGGCCAAAAAATAAAAGAATTTTTTACAAAATAGTTAAATTTTCAACCAAAGAGATACATCTGCAACAAAAAAAATGAATTTTGATCAAAGTAGTTCAAATTTCAACAACATTTTTGGTTGAAAATTGATCTTCGTTAGTTGAAAATTTGTCTCTTATGGTAGAAAAATAATCTTTTTGGTTTGAAATTTCCTCTTTTTTTTAATGTAACTGTTTGCTTTAAATTAATTTTTTTATTGAAAATTTATTTATTTCACGGAAAATTCGTGTTTTGGCTGAAAAGTTTCACAATTCAAATAAACTTTCTTTTTTCATTCTTGACTGAAAAATTTTCTTTTTTTGGAAAATTTTTTTTTTTTTTTTTTTGTTGAAAAATACATTATTGTAGTTGAAAATTCATCTCTTTGGTTGAAAATTGGACTATTTTAATAAAATATTCGCTTTCAATCTTCAAATTAATTTTTTTTTTTTCAATTAAAATTTAACATCTCCATTTTTTGTTACAAATTGATATTTTTAAGTGAAGTTTCAACTATTTGCTGAAAAGTTTATCTATTTTATTGAAAATTCGTCTGTTTTGGTATGAAAATTAAACTTTTTGATGAAAAATTCGTTTTTTTAAATTCATTTATTTTGGGAGAATTTTCATCTTTTTATTGAAAATTTAACTTGACGGATTGACAATTACACTACTTGGCTAAAGATAAGACTATTTCGTTGAAAACGTAACTTTTTTTGGTTTGAATTGCAAATTCATCTTTCATAGTAGAAAAGTATTTTTTGTTGTAAATATATAAATAAATTTTAAGTTTTTTCAATTTTAATCTAAAACTGTTTTATTCTGTATACAGAAGATTGTATTTATGATATTTCACTGTGAAAATTCTTACTGATAAAATTCATTGAATCATTTCTCACAGATTTAAATTCTCATTCCATTAATTTCTCTGAATTCCTGGCAATTAAACTCTATTCTGTTGAATTGCATTGCATTCATTCATAGTGTATTAAATGCAGTTGCATTCCCTAGAATCCCATTTTTACGTTTGTACCTCAAAAATCATAATTAATTTTTTTTTTCAAATTTCTTCGAATTTAAAAATGTTTATCTTTGGATTATTCGAGAATCTTATGAAACTGGAATTTAATTCTTTGAACTTAATCTCTTTCTTAACTTTAAAAGCAATGGCAAACGAATTCTAATTTCGGATGCTTCCAGGAAAACGTTCCACTTATCAGATATTTCAGAAATAGAAAGAAAGATATAAAGCAGTTTATGCAGGCATGATTTTCACGTTTTATAAAAAAATTCGAGTTTAGAATTATCCGAGAATAGACGTTTTTTTTTAATTTAACCTTTTTTTCGCTGTTTCCTGATTTTACGAAAAATTTCATAATTTACTGCAAAATCGAATCATAAGTCGTTTATTTTCTCGACTAGTAGAAAATGAATCAGAATGCTAATAATATTAATTTGATTTAAAAATATGATCAGAATAATGTTTATTTTTGAAAATAACATTGCTTGTCGCATCCTGATTATAACCGAATTCCATCGTTTTTTCAAAGTTGTTATAAAAATATTTTATTTTTTTTTATTTTTTTTTTATTATTTTTTTTTTGAGAAGGAGAATTGTAAATGTTTTTTGCACTAACCACATTCGAACTTTCGGGACCATAACATTTATAATCCTCTAGGAACGAAGGTGAGTGTGGGACTCGACCTAAAAAACCTTAAAAAAAAATTATAAAAATAATAAAATATAAAATTTTATCTATCTTTATCTATTTTTGAACTCTTCAACGAAACAGTAACTATTAACTAATTTATTTTTAATTAACTTCTTTTAGTAAAATCTTAATTAAAGAAAAATGGTTAAAAATTCAATAATTTTGTTAGAAAGTTATTTTTTGTGGAAAAGTTAACTGTTTTGTTGAAATTTCTACAATTTAGTTGATTTTCTTTTCTCTCTTGACTGAAGAATCTTTCTTCGTTAAAAATTCGTCTTTTTTGTTCGAAAATTGAAATTTTTAAATAAAAATTTTATCTTCTTTGGTTAAAAATTTTATTAATGGGTTTGAATGAAAATTTAACAGTTTAGTTGAAAATTCAACAATTTCTTTTCAAACTTCAACTTGTGGAACTGTTTTCAAGTTGTCTCAAAAAACAGATGAGAATGTAAATATCAATTAATTCGTTTTGATCAAATCTAAATTTAGAAAAGTTTTTTTGAAAATACAATAATTTTGTTAGAAAGTTATTGTTTTTGGTGGAAAATTCAACTCTTTTGTTTAAAATTCGTCTATTTGTTTTAAAAGTCTTTCAAATTCTTTCAAAATTCTTCTGGTAAAAAATTGATCCCTTTTGGTTAACAATTTTATTTTTGAGTTTGGTTGGAAATTGAACTACTCTGTTGAAAATTCAATAATTTTGTTTTAAAGTTTCATTTGTGGAACTTGCTTATCATAAAGCGGATGAGAATGTAACTATTAGCAAATATTATTTGTTTTATTAATTTTTTGTTTATAATAATAATAATATAATATAATAAAATATAATTAATTAAATATAATATATAATAATATAATAATTTGTTTTGTTTAATTGGTTTTGGTAAAAGCTGAAATTTGAAAAAAATTATAAAAATTCGATAATTTTGAGAGAAAGCTCTCCTTATTGGTGGAAAATTTGACTGTTTTGTTTGAAATTTGTCTTTTTAGTTTGAAAATGCATCTCTTTTAATAGAAATTTACTCTTTTTAGGTAATAAATTATTTTCTTAAGCTTGGTTGAAAATTTAATTGTTTTGTCGGAAATTCAACAATTTTGTGTCATAGTTCAACTTGTGGAACTTGTCATAAATAACATATGAGAATATTACTATTATTAAATATCGTAATTTTTGTTGTTATAAAATCCAAAAAAAAAGTAGTTAAAAATTCAATATTTTTGTTAAAAATGTATTCTTTTTGCTGGAAAATTCAACCGCTCTGTAGAAAATTCATCACTTTTGGTAAAAATTTTATCTTTATAGGTTAAAAATTTGATTGCTAAGTTGAGCATTTAACTATTTTAAATATAATTTTAATTTTTTTGTTGTAAAATCTAAATAGAAAGAAATTTTTGTTAAAAATTCAATAATTTGGTTAGAAAGTTATTCTTTTTGCTGGAAAATCTAACTTTTCTTTGTTGGAATTTCAATAATTTTTTAAATATTTTTCCTCTTTTGACTGAAGAATCTTTCTTTGTGTGAAAATTCATCTTTTTGGATAAAAATTCATCTCTGTTGGTAGAAATTTTATCTTTTTTGATCAAAAATTCTATTATTAAGTTTTATCATTTCATTATTATTTTATAATTAAACTATTATTAAATATCATTTTAATCAATTGGCTTTGGAAAAATTGAAACTTAAACAAATTTGGTTAATAATTCAACAATTTTGTTGAAATTTTTAACCTGTTTTGACTGGAGAATCTTTCTTGATTGAAAATTCAACTCCTTTGATGAAAATTCGTCCAATTTTTTCGAAAATTCATCTTTTCCAGAAATTTTATCTTTTTTGGTTAACAATTTTATTATTAATTTTGCTTGAAAATTGAAAAATTTTGCTTGAAATTTATTCTTTCTGATGGAAAATTCAACCGCTTTGTTGAAAATTCATCTCCTTTGGTAGAAATTTTAACATTTTTGGATAAAAATTGTATTTTTGAGTTTGGTCGAAAATTCAACAGCGTGGTTCAAAAGTTCAACTTATTGAATTTGTTTTAATTGTCATAAACAACTGATGAGACTGTAACTATTATTAAATATAATTTTAATAAATTTATTTTCGTAAAATCTAAGTTTATAAAAAAATCTTTTGTAATTCCATAAAATCCCCAAAAATTTGTGGAAATATTGAAAATCCTCAAAATTCCCTCGAAATGTTTCAAAAAGCCTTAAAAATTCGTGGAAATCCTTTAAAATTTTTCAAATTCCTACGTTAAATAAATAAATAAATCATTTATTTGTGCTTTTTCTATTTTTTGCATCACCTCTTTCAATATGTCAACATTATTTATTTCTAAATTATTTTTTTATAATGATTTTTCTTAATAATTTTTTTAGAATCGCGAAAAAATCATTAGAAATTCATTATAGAAAAATCGTTATAGTCCGATACTGAATGTCCTATCTTATTTTTTCCTGAAAAGGGATTACAAGGTATTGCAAAATATTGCATAGGATTGCGAAGCATTGCACCAGATTCCTGGAGTAATAAACTCCTCTGAAGAATCTTTCTCGGTTGAAAATTTAACTTATTTATTGAAAATTTGTCTCTTTTTGTAAAAATTTTTCGTTGACAATTTTATTATTATATCCGGTTGAAAATTTAACAATTTTGTTTGAAAATGAAACTTCTTGAACTTGTCCAAGTTGTCATAAACAGATGAGAAAATAACTATTAAGAAATATTTTAATGAATTATTATTTTTTTAAATATAAATTATAAAAAATTTATTTTATTTTTTATTCTATTCTATTTAGTTTCTGAATTATACGTGTCACTCAGAAACGCTTTACATGTAGCACTTGGCTCAAGTACTAATCGATCGATAGTGTCAGAAAGTTAGCACAAATGACCGAGAAATGAAAACGTATACGTAACATGAGAGCAAAAATTATAAAATAAAAAAATTAAATTATAAAATTGAATTAAGTCAACATTAATTCACAGCTAGAGTTAAATTAATATTAAAATTACATTTTTTTCTTATTTTCGATTCAGCAAAATTTTTCTTGAGTCAGCAAACATATTATCAACTTGAACACTTGAGAGTGGACAGTGAATAAAAATAAACTCACGTCAGACAAAATATTTAAATCTTGAAAAATTTCTTGCACTCAGAAAACAATTTGGTTGAATCAACAACATTGTTGGCTCAACCATAGAATTTGGTTACTATATGGACAATATTTGGTTGACCCAACACAGTTTTTTGGTGGTTACAACAAAATCTTCTGGTAGATGGAGTATTTGTCTGATTCAACCAAAAAAATTGGTTAGGTCAATCAAATATTTTGTTGAATCAACAAAAATTTGTATAATTCAAACAAATTTTCATGTATTTACAACAAAACAGTTTGATTGAAGAAAATCCTTGAGTTTTATGTAGTTTGAATCTGGATTAATTTATTTTTTATATTATTTATCAGGCATAATAAAAAAAATAGCGAGAACAATCAGCCTAATAGGAATCGTAGGAATTTTGGCTTGGAGACAAGCATGTCAAACACTGTAGCAGTTTCTTGGACTCTATCCATATCAAAAATTCGCATCTTTATCGAATTTAATTATAGGACTTCAGATTAATGAAATTGTGGTTTTGATTAAAGAGAAGTTTGAGAGGAAATTTAGTTGTAAAATTATTTAAAAATTTTTTTATTGGTTCGTTCAACTGGTCCCTGAGAGAGCAACAGACTCTGGGGTGCGGAGGCATTGACATTGCTGACAATCCCAGGATACACTCCACATCATCCGTTGTTGTCAAGTGTCTTCCTGTCTGAACAATGAAAATACCATTCACCATTACTTTAAATGTGCGTTTAAATTTTTTTCATCTATTGTTTCTTGAATAATTTATTATTTATCTAAAAAATAAATAAATAAAATAAATAGCTACATCGAGTTTCATACCATTTTAATTTTAACTTTAGTTTTTTAACTGTTAATTGTCATTTTAATTTTTAACGCCTTTCTGTAAACTGTATCTTTTATTTCATTATAAGATTTTGTCCCAGTAGGAATAAGAAACCAACTTTTTTTTTATTTCAACAAAAAAATATTACTTTTCTACCACAAAATACAAATTTTTTATCCAAGAAGACGAATTTCGAACAAAAGATGAGTTGTTGATCGAAAAGATAACTTTGTAACAAAATCGTAAAATTTTCAAAAAAATTATAATTATAACAAAATTTTCAGCCAAAAAAGATGAATTTTCGACGAATAATGTAACTAGATATTTCAAACAAAAAAGATTTTAATTTTAAATAAAAGTTAGTTGAATTTAATCAAAGAAGGTGAACTTTCATCAAAATTTTTGAATCCACCAAGAAAGATTTCAGTTGAATTTTTAACACCAAAATATGTTTTTTTAACCCAAAATTAATTTTCTACCAAAATATTCGAATCGTCAACCCCAAAAGTACGACTTTTTAAGAAAAATTTTTTATTTTCAACCAAATAATAAAATTTTCACTAACAATATAATCTTTAGGAGGAAGCAATTGCAAAAAAAATATAAATATAAATTTAAGTCAAAGAAATCACTAACAAGATTATTATATCAGTGGCGGCACAAATTTAAATTTATAACTAAGAAATTAATTCCCAACGAAGAATATAATGGTTAATATTTCAAGAAAAAAATAATTAAATTAAAAATAAAAATAGTTTGATTCAACAAAAAGAAAAACTAATTTTCAGCAAAATACTCGAAATTTATTTTCAACGAAGATTAAAATAGTTAATATTTCAAGAAAAAAATAATTTAATTCAAAATAAAAACAGTTTGATTTAACAAAAAGAAAAACAAATTTTAGCAAGATACTCGAATTCTTAACTAAAACAGATTAATTTTGAACCAAAAACCCCTGTTAAATTAAACAAAACGAAGCTAATTTTTAACAAAATGGACAAATTCTCAAGAAGAAAAAATTAATTTATAGCAAAACACTTGAATTTTCAATTAAATGAGATATTTTATCAATAAAAAATGTTAACGTTAAATTTTGCATGTTTTCTTTTTGTTTTGTTTTGTTTAATGTTAGCAAAACTGTTAATTTTCAACCAATTAGTTGAATTGTCAACACAATATTTAAATTTATAACTAAAAAATTAATTTTCAACAAAGAATGTAATAGTTAATATTTTAATAAAAAAGTATTTTAATTCATAATAAAAACAGTTTGATTTTACAAGAAAAAACTAATTTACAGCAAAAGACTTGAATCCTCAACTAAAACAGATTTATTTTTAACCAAGCAGCAACTTTTTTCACAAAAAAGATTATTTTAAACCAAAAAATACGATTTTTTTTAGAATGGATTTGAATTTTCAACAAAAAAGTTAATTTTTAGCCAAGAACGATAACTTTTCTACAATAAAGGTGAAGTTTTTAGCAAAAAACGTATTATAACCTGTTAAATAAAACAAAACAAAATAAATTTCCAACAAAATGGACAAATTTTCAATAACAAAAAATTAATTTGCAGCTAAATACTTGAATTTTCAATTAAATAGGATATTTTATCAATGAAAAATGTTAATGTTAAATCTTAAATTTTTTTTTTTTTTTTAATGTTAACAAAACTATTAATTTTCAACCAAATAGTTAAATTGTGAACACGGTAGTTAAATTTATAACTGAAAAATTAATTTTTAACTACGAATGTAATATTTAATATTTCAACAAATAAATATTTTTATTCAAAATAAAAACGGTTAAAAGCGGTTAAAAGCGGATTTATTTTTAACCAAGCAGTTGCATTTTTCACAAAAAAAGTGATTTTAATCCAAAGAATTTTGAGTTTTCAACAAAAAAGTTAATTTTTAGCCAAGAACAATAACTTTTCTGTCATGAAAGCTGAATTTTCTACCAAAAAACGTATTTTTAACCTGTCAAATTAAACAAAACAAAATTAATTTTTAAACAAATGGATAAATTTTTAATAACAAAAAATTAGTTCATAGCTAAATACTTGCATTTTCAATTAAGTAAGATATTTTTTCCATCAAAAATGGCATCGTCAAACATTTGGTAAAAAAATTGATTTTCGCAACAACCAAATTTTCAATAATGTTTATTAATTTTCTAACCATGAAGAAGATTTTAAACACAATACATAAATTTTAATATATATCAAATGGTAGAATTTTTCACTCATAGAGGATAGGTTTTGAACTAAAAATTCAGTATATAATTTTTCATATAAAAAATTAATTTTTAAAAAGAACAAACAAACGAATTTTCAACCAAATGGGTAAATTTTCAAACAAAATAGAATTTTCTTTTTAATTAAATTTAATGAAATAAAATGAAATTTTTAAACAAAAAGATTTTCTCATAAGAAAATTAATGCTGTACCAAAAAAGGCGAAATTTCAACAAAATACATCAATTTTTGACAAAAATATTGAATTCTAATGCAAAAAAGATGAGAAAAATATGAATTTTCAACGAAAAATATGAATTTTCAACGAAAAAGTAAATTTTCAACCAAATATTTCAATTTTTTACCAAGCTGTTGAGTTTTCAAGTCAAAAATAAAAATTTTAAACGAAAAAGTTGATTTTTCGACCCAAAAATATGAATTTGGAAAAGAACAAAATTAGTTTTTTATAAAGTAGTTTTACTTCAAACTGTATTGTTGATTCTGCAACCAAAAAAAGATAAATTGTGGAAAAAGCATGTAAAAGTTGATATTTCAGTCAAAAAATATTTTTGTTTGAAATAAAAAATAGTCGAATCTGACCAAAAAGACAAATTTCAACAGAATATTCGAATTCGAAACGAGAACAGATTAATTTACAACGAAAAAGTTGCATTTTTAACCATAAAGGATAAATTCTCAACCAGAAAATATTAATTTGTAACCGAATAGATGAATTTTCAACTAAAATGATGAATCTTAAAAAAAAATATTTTCATCTCAAGTTCGACATTCCACTCGAAAGATAATTTTTTGACCAGAAGATTAATTTTCTGAAAATGTGATAGTTAAATTTTTAACAAAAAAGCTGAATATTCAACTAAAAAAATTAATTTGAACAAATTAGTTCGACTTTCAACCAAGTAATTTAATTGTTGACCAAAAAAGATGCAATTTAACAAAATAATTCTATTTTTAATAAAATAATTAAGTTATCAACTAAATAGTAGAATTTTCAACAAAACGAGATGAATGCTAAACCAAAAATATATAGATTTAAAAAAAAATATTTGGATTTTCTTATTAGTTTCTATTAATTCAGTTTCGATTTAATCGAAAAAATGAGAAAAAGGGGAAAAAACGGAAGTTTCATGAATTGAAGGAGAAAAATATTCTTTAATAACGTAGTTAATTTTGAGATTAAAAAATTGAAAACTAATTTTGCAATTTTCAAATTCTTTTATAAAATTAAAAATTAAAAACTAATCTTGCAATTTTCAAATTATTTTTTAAAATGAAGAATTAAAAACTAATTTTGCAATTTTCAAATTTTTTTTTGTAAAATTAATTTAAAAATGAATGGAAACCGTAGTTCTTGATATAACCCTCTCGCCCCTGAAATTGGTAACTTAGTTTATGGTAGGCCCCTGAATTGAATACTTGAAAAATTGTATGACACTATTTTGACACTATTTTTCAAATTTGTGACACTACTTTTAAATTCCGAAGCGAGTCCGAGGGCTGAAAATAGTAAAATACTGTATTTATACAATTTATATGAACGTTTATAATCATTAATCAGGTAACGGATTAGAGCTAGTGTGAAGTTAGCTGAAAAACGCAGCTTGGCTCTCAAAGACGGAGAACCGTCGCGTCGGGCCGGCAAAGTGGGGGACGCGTAGCAACGTGCGTGCCTGGGGTGGGGGCGCACGCTTGCCATTGGCGTAACCGGGTTTTCCGCATCCGGGATATCCGCACCTAGGATTTCCGCATCTGGGATTTCCGCATCAGGGATCTCCGCATGTGAGATCCGAGCTGCGTTCGTCAGCTTACTTCACACTGACTCTAAATCGGGATTTCATAAATGGTGGCCAATTATCGAACCAAGATTATTTGAGTTACAAATTATAACAAGATTTCGCGACCGGGATTCTATCATAATCGGGAATCAACTGGTACGTTAGAAAGGCGCAATACTAATACTGACGGTTAGAAAATCGTGTCGTAAATCGGAAAGAATTGCGAGCCTCAGCTCGATGAATTGAGTTACATAAAATCTCTGTCGTAACGACTCGATGGCAGAAATTATAATAGCATTTTTTAATTTATTGTTTCTATTGCAACCTAGGTCAAAATCGACCAATAAATCGCTCATTCATCAATTTGTTGTTGGTCGCTTGAATATTAACAATAGTTGTTTACCACCGTCTTTACTCTAATAATATTAAGGTAGTTAATTGTTCGAATCTGGAAACTTCGTTTGCAGACTAATTTCGTTCAGAAAGAGAAAATAGAATCAATTGAAATTTAATGATTTATTATTGGCGGATTTATAAATATCTGTTTGTATTTTAGTATTATTATATTTTCAGTAAAGATATTGTCTTGTATAAAATACTAAAGGTCCTAATGTTCATTTTTAATACTTTTTTAAACTGAAATTTCAATTTAATTAAATTTTTTCAATTTTTTGGGTTCTTTTTTATTGTGATCTTTTTTTTATTTTAATTTTTATTTCTTCAATTTTAAATTTTTTAGATTGTGATCTGCTTCCCCTACTTGTACAATTTTTGAAAAATTTCCTCTTTTTCCCCTTTTCTGAATGTATTAATCATAGTGAAGATGAAATAATAAATTTTGGAAAGAAATATATAATTCAATAAATTGTAATAAAAAAAATTAATTAAAAATACGTGTAAGTATCATGATTTAATTAACAGTCATGGTATTTTTTCAAAAATAAAAGCATCTTCGTTATGAGGACAATTTTAAACTGAAAAATTGTGTATTTGACATTATTAGAAAATATCACATTTCTTATCAAAAGATTTTTTCTTCTTTTCTGCATATGAAAATAAGTGCTTAATTCTTTCCTTTTTTTCGTGAAAAAATTACCCTGTTTGCTCTTTTTTGACATTTATTAATCATTTTTAGTAGAAAAATTATATTTTTTGGCTGAAAATCAATTATTTTTAGTAACAAAATCTAATATTATATTTTTGGTTCAGAATTGATCTCTTTCGGTTGAAAATTTAATTATTTTGTTAAAAAATGTCTATTTTGTTGAACATCCATTTTTTTGTCAAAAATTCAACTGGTTTGTTGAACATTCATCCTTATGGATTGAAAATTCATCTTTGGTAGAAAAGTCATATTTTTTGGTTAAAAGATAATTCTTTTTAATTGAAAAGTTTCATTAATTTTATTTTTTATTTATGGATCCTAGTTCATCTCTGATAGTTTAAAATTAAATTATTCTGTTTGAAAAATAAAAGACTTGGTTGAAAGTTGAACTACTTTGTACAAAAAATTCTTTTCTTTTGTGTCAAAAATTCCTTTTTTCTTTTGGAGAAAATTTAACGATTTTCATGTATTAATTGAAAATTCAAGAATTTTGGTAGAAAATTTAACTATTTGGTAAAAAAATAAATTCTTTATTAAACATTTCTATTATCGGGTTAAAAATTCAACTGTTTTGTAAAAAATTGTTCTTTGGCTTGAAAATTCACCTCTTTTAGTAAAAAAATTTTCTTTTCTAGTTCTAAAATAGAACTGTTTGGTTGAAAATTAATCTGTTTAGGCTTTTAATTGTAACAGTTTGGTAAAAAATTCAACTGTTTGGATAAAAATGTACTTTTTCCTAATATCGATCAAATAGTTGAATTTTTCACTACAGAAAATAAGTTTTCGACCAAAAATGGAATAATTGAATTTTCACTTTAAAAACTTGCTTTCCAATAAAAATAAAAATAAATTTTCAACCAGTTTAATTCAGCGAAAAAATATGAATTTTTAACAAAATATTTGAATCCTCAACGAAAAAGGTGAATTTCAGACAAGAAAGGTAACGGGATACATAAATTTGCATCAAATAGTTGAATTTTGAACTGAAAATATCAATTTTATAAAAGATAGTTCAATTTGACATTATAATTACATTTTTAACTAAAAAGATGAATTTTCTAACAAGAAGATTAATTTTCTACCTATCAAAAACGAATTTTCAAAAAAATAAGATTTTTCAACAAAAAATTGAAGTTTCTAACAAATAGTAACATTTTCATATAAATAGTTTGATTTATAACCAAATATTTTAATTTCCTCAACCAAAAATATGAATTTTCAATATAAAAGATATTTTTCAACAAATTAGTTTAATTTTATACCAACCTGATGAATTTTCAAGCCCAAAAGAGAATTTCCTACAAAACAGTTGAATTTTCAGCTAAAAAAAAAAATAAATTCTCAATGAAAAATGTAATAGTTGATATTTCAACCAAAAAAGATTTTAATTTGAAAACAAAAACAATTTAATTTAACCGAAAAAGACGACTTTAAAAAAAATCACCGAATCATCGACCAAGACAGATTAATATTTA
Source organism: Andricus quercusramuli (assembly GCA_932178445.1). Taxonomy (NCBI): domain Eukaryota; kingdom Metazoa; phylum Arthropoda; class Insecta; order Hymenoptera; family Cynipidae; genus Andricus; species Andricus quercusramuli. The sequence continues at coordinate 64,474 of CAKNXH010063747.1, read as the reverse complement.
ACTGGACAGTTGCATTTTCAACCAAAAATAAATTATTATCAACAAATATTAATTTTTTATCAAAAAATACGAATTTTTATCAAAAAATACGAATTTATAACGAAATACATTAATTTTCATTCAAATAGTTGAATTTTCATTGAAAAGATGAATTTTCAACTAAAATTATGAATTTTCAACTAAAATGATGAATCTTCAGTGAACAGAAAATAATTGTTAACAAAAAAGTTAAACATTCGACTAAATAGTTGAATTTTTAACATGGAAGGATTTCTTAAACTATAAATTATGCAAATTTCTATTTATCCTATTTAGTGCTCTAAGAACAGGTGAAGTAAGCAGATTTTTCATAAAATGGGAAAATAAATTCCAAAAAATAAAATAAATATAGGCACTATAGTTATTAATTAAAAATATTGCATTCTGGATCCAATTTATGTTTTTTATATTAAAATTTTTTCAATAGTAAAGATGTAATTTATATCTTAAGCTTCTGAAAATGCAGAAAATTACATAAGAAAAGTCGCTTTTGAGCAAGTTTAATTGAAAGTGGTTTGATACTCGTAATTTGTGATGTAACTAATGTCCGCAACGTTTGTAAAGGAAAACACAATACCAATTTTAAATTCCTCAAATCAATTTTTTTATTGTTTGGCGACCAAGAAATAATAAAAATCATGGATTTAGCTAGTTTTTAATTTATTATAATGTTATAATTATCATTTTAATTAAGTAAAATACATTTCTTCTAAGGAAAAAATGCAAAATTTCCCCTAAACGATTAAAATTATTTGTACACGATGTCAGACAATACGAGAAAAAATTTAGACTCAATATCCTTCTTGGACAACAGCCTTTTTCCACCCACGCACCAAGGAAAATGTTTTTAAAAAATTTATTTTTATTTAAACTTCCGGTTCTAACATTTTCTTCCACTGATTAGTCGTACTCGATGTCAAACAATAATAAAAAAGTTTCAAAATAATTTCCTTATCGGACAACTGCCTTTTATCCACCCACGCACTCTGAGAGTGTGAAGAGTGCGTGGGTGGAAAAAACGCAATTGTGCGATAAGGGTATTGAGTTGAAACTTCGCACGGTATTATCCGACATCAAGTACAAGTAATTAGAGAAAGAAAATCCAAGAAACGGTCGTTTCAATGACAATGAGAATTTTTCGAAAATTATCTCGTAACTTTCAGGGTACGTGGGTTAATAAGACGCAGTTGTCCAATAAGGTTATTGAATTAAAACTTTTCATGGTATTCTC
>CAKNXH010063747.1:22958-50644 GCA_932178445.1 Andricus quercusramuli | reverse complement strand
TTTCTTTTAATTCTTTGAATGTGAAGAATTCTTTCAATTCTTTTAATTCATTCAATCCTTCTAATTCCTTGAATTCTTCCAATTCTTCGATTTCTTCTAATTCCTGAAATTCTTACAATTCTTTGAATTCTTTGAACTAATTGATTTCTTTAAATGCTTCGAATTCTTTGAATTCTTTCAATTCATTCAATTTCTTGAATCCTTTTAATTCCTGCAATTCTTCCAATTATTTGATTTCTTTCAATTCCTAGAATTATTTTATTTCTTTTAATATTGTCAAACTCTTGGATTTCTTTCAATTCCTTAAATTATTTTGATTCCTTAAATTCTTTCAATAACTTCAATTCTTTGAATTCCTCGAATTCCTCGAATTCTTAGAATTCTTTAATTTTTTTAAATCTTCAGAATTCTTTGAATTTCTTGAATTCATTCAATTCCTTGAATTATTTCAATTCCCAAACTTCGTTGAATGCCTTGATTTTTTTTAATTCTTCGAATTTTTTTATTTCTTTGAATGTTAAGATTTCTTTTAATTCTTTGAATGTGAAGAATTCTTTCAATTCTTTTAATTCATCCAATCCTTCCAATTCCTTGAATTCTTTCAATTCTTCGATTTATTTTAATTCCTAAAATTCTTACAATTCTTTGCACTATTTGATTTCTTGGAGTGCTTCGAATTCTTTGAATTCTTTCAATTCATACAATCCTTCCAATTCCTTGAATTCTTCGATTTCTTTTAATTCCTAAAATTCTTACAATTCTTTGAATTCTTTAAACTATTTGATTTCCTTGAATGTTTCGAATTCTTTGAATTCTTTGAATTTATTCAATTTCTTGAATTTATTCAATTCCTTGAATTCTTTCTATTCCCCGAATTCTTTTGATTCCTAACATTCTTTCAATTCCTTGATTTTTTCTTAATTCTTTGAATTTTTTCAATTCTTCAAATTTTTATAATTCTTTGAACTTTGTGAATTCTTTGCATTCCATGAATCTTTTGAATCTCCCTCGGAATTTCCTGAATCCTTTAAATTCCTTGAATCCCTTAAATGCCTTGAATTCTTTCAATTCTTTTAATTCATTCAATCCTTCTAATTTCTTGAATTCTTTCAATTCTTTGATTTTTTTTAATTCCTAAAATTCTTACAATTCTTTGAATTCTTTTAACTATTTGATTTCTTGGATTGCTTCGACTTCTTTGAATTCTTTCAATTCACTCAGTCCTTCCAATTCCATGAATTCTTCGATTTCTTTTAATTTCTAAAATTCTTACAATTATTGGAATTCTTTAAAATATTCGATTTCCTTGAATTTTTCGAATTCTTTGAATTCTTTGAATTTATCCAATTTTTCGAACTTATTCAATTCCTTGAATTCTTTCTATTCCCCGAATTCTTTTAATTCCTAACATTCTTCCAATTCCTTGATTTTTTCTTAATTCTTTGAATTTTTTCAATTCTTTAAATTTTTATAATTCTTTGAACATTGTGAATTCTTTGCATTCCATGAATCTTTTGAATTTCCCTCGGAATTTCCTGAATCCTTTAAATTACTTGAATCCCTTAAATGCCTTGAATTATTTCAATTCTCTCAAATCTTTGATTTCTTTTTAATTCCTTCAATTCCTTGAATTCTTTCAATTCTTCGATTTCTTTTAATTCCTAAAATTCTTACAATTCTTCGAATTCTTTGAACTATTTGATTTCTTGGATTGCTTCGAATTCTTTGAATTCTTTGAATTTATTTAATTTTTTGAATTCTTTCAATTCCTTCAATTCTTTCAATCATTTGATTTCTTTCAATTCCTTGAATTATTTTATTTCTTTTAATGTTGTAAAAATCTTTGATTCCTTGAAATTCCTTAAATTCTTTCAATAACTTCAATTCTTTGAATTCCTCGAATTCTTTGATTTCTTTGAATTTCTTGAATTTATTCAATTCCTTGAATTCTTTCTATTCCCCGAATTCTTTTAATTCCTAGCATTCTTTCAATTCTTTGATTTTTTCTTAATTCTTTGAATTTTCTCAATTCTTTAAATTTTTATAATTCTTTGAACTTTGTGAATTCTTTGCATTCCATGAATCTTTTGAATTTCCCTCGGAGTTTCCTGAATCCTTTAAATTCCTTGAATCCCTTAAATGCCTTGAATTATTTCAATTCTCTCAAATCTTTGATTTCTTTTTAATTCCTTCAATTCCTTGAATTCCTAAAATTCCTAAAATTCTTAAAATTCCTTGAATTCTTTGCATTCCGCGAATCTTTGAAATTCCTTGATTCCTTTGAATATCTTGAATTCCACCAATTCCTTGAATAGTCTCAATTGCTTTATTTCTTTTCAATCCTTTCAAATCCGTGAATCCTTCAAATTATTTGAATCCTGTGAATACCTTGATTTCTTTACATTCTTTGAGTTCTTTAAAGTATTTGATTTCTTCGAATGTTTAGAATTTTTTGAATTCTTTCAATTCTTTCAATTCCGCAAATCCTTCCAATTCCTTTAATTCTTCGAATTGTTTGATTTCTTTCAATTCCTTGAATTATTTGATTTCTTTGAATTTTTTCAAATTCTTTGGTATCTTTCAATTTCCTGAATTCTTTCAATTCTATGAATCCTTCAAATACTTTGAATTCTTTCAATTCCTTGAATTCTCTCAATTCTTTGATTTCTTTTCAGTTTCACCATTTTCATCAATTCTTTCAATTCCTTGAATCCTTTAAATAACTTAAATTCTTTCAATTTTTTCAATTCCTGAAATTCTTACAATACCTGGAATTCTTTAAATTCTTTGAATTCTAGTTAGTAATTGATTTCTTTGAATGTTTAAAATTCTTTGAATTCCTTGGATTCTTTCAATTTGTTGAATTCTTTCAATTCCTTGATTTCTTATGAAATAAGAACTTAACTCTATGAATTCTTTAAATATCTTGAATTTTTTTTAATTTCTTGAACTTTTTCAATTCATTCCCTTCCTTGAAATCTTTAAATTATTGTAATTCTTTCAGTCCCTTAAATTCAAATAATTCTTCGAATTATTTGATTACTCTGAATTTTTATTTCTTTTAATTTTTTCATTGTTTGGATTATCTAATTTCTTTGAATTCTTTGAATTGGCTTAAATTCTTTCAAAATCTCTTGAATTTTAGACGTGCAAACTTTTCTGTTGAAGTTTGGTATTTTTCGTTTCTTCCGAGAAAAATATGAAAATTCGATTTTATAAAAAAAAAAGTATGTCGGCCACAAAAGTATAAATTACGGGTTTTTGATAAAATCGACTTTTAATCATTTTAAAGAAATCGTCGCTATTTTTTTAACTTTGAAATTTTTTTAAATTTTCCGACGAACATTGAAGAGTTTAATAAAAAATGTTTATTTCAAATGTTTTTTTTTCTTGCTCTTCTTCTTGTTTTTTTTCTGTTAAAACCGGACAAATATATTTCGCCTAATTTCCTTTAAAAAACGACATATTCCATCATGGAGAGATTCTGCGAATTAGAATGTAGAACCTGCCTGATTTGAAACGATATTTCATAAAAAATAACTTAGAAGATAATTTATGAAAAAAATTAGAAACCAATTTAAAGACAAAAATTGGAAGCTATAAATATTTACCTTTAAATTTCACAATTCGAGAATAGTTGCAATCGCTAATTCATGTCGAGAAAGGCAACCCAAATGCATTCGTAACTTCAAGAACCCAATGTATAGGTTAAACCGGTCGAATTCCTAGCGATATTAATCTGGCCGGTTACGTAACGACAAGTGAACTTTGGTGAAACAAGAACCGTAAAATTTAACCAACCGAAAATTATTTTAACCAATTTTTTTCTGCCCATTTTTTAAACATGAAAATATAATATAAAAAATAATTTTATGTTTCCAGACAATCTGCCGATCGCCTTTATCGAGCATGACGCCACAAGAAAATGTGAAATTGCACGCAACTTTGGACAGGGTATTTCAAGAGGTCGAAAAGTTGAAAAGTAAGTTCAAAAGAAAAATTGATTTATTCAATTTTTCGAATTTTTTTTTTCTTCCAGTCGAAATTGTGAAGAAATTATGAGTATTGTAACAATTAATGATAATAATTTTTGAATTTGCATTAATTTTTGACTTTAGATTAAAATTATTTGATTTTAAAAATCGTGATCCTTAATTTTAGTAGAAATCATTCGTAACGGCTTGGTATCAAAATCCTTATTTAAGAATGTTTCAATATTGAGCATGCTGAAAAATCCTGAAACATAATATATTTGAAATATAGTAAATCCAGAATAAATTCAAAACCTGTTTTATTAAAAAAATTTTCCAAAATACTCAACATTTAAAAAAAAAAAATAAAAAATTCGAATTGAAAATCTTAAAACGGTGCAATTTCAAACATTAGAATCGTAAATAGCAACCTTCTTTTGTTTTTTTTCTTCAAATTTTTATTCTTATTGCAATATTTCAAAACTGTCCAAATTTTGGTTCCCAGATTTGAAAAAAGAATTATTCAAAACTCAAAAATATTTTATAGAAATATTTGAAGAATGAATTATAATTCCAAACGAATTGACAAAACTTACAATTTTAGAGTTCTGAATTTTCATTTTGGACGCTAATTTTTTCCTTTTCTTAAGTTTTAATTTTTCTCAAATTTACTTAAAATAATTGAAATTTTTTAGGGGTTTCGTCATAAAAAAATTTTAGTATCACAATTCTTGATAATTAATTTTTTTTCTGTTTTGAATGAAGTTGGGATTCGTTTAATTTTTCACGTTTTGTAGAAGAAATTTTTTATTTGTATTGTTTCTCATTCAGAATTACTCGATGTTTAAGGTTTTTCTAGAAATTAAAATTATCTTACAATAATTTTTTTTTGTAAGATATTATTATTATTTTTTCTATTGTAAACTGAAATTATAAAATTTCAATATTCCTCAATTCAAAATAGTGATTTTCAATTTTCAACACTTTGAATTAGAAATTCTACAATATCAACTCTTTTCCAATAAAATTTTTCAATTTAAAAAATTCTTGTCTACAATTTTTGAGTTTTGAGAGCTTCTGATTATAATTTTTGATTTTATTTTAAAAATTTCTTATTTTCAATTTCAATTTATTCACTTCTAAACCTCTTTATTTCTTTATTTTAAATTTAATTCCTTTTTATTTGATTCCAAATATTGTTTTTTTTTATTTCGAACGTTTTTAGTTCAAAATGCTACAAACTTTTTTTTTTCAAACGCTTTCAGTTCGAATTTATTAATTATAAATTATTAAAAAAAAATTTTTTAATAAAAATTCGTCTATCTATAGGACTGGAATCGCGACCTGCAGAATTTCTCCTCCCACCCCTTTCTGGTGGCGCAACCAGTGAATTGGACTGCATTCTCTGCTGCAGGCTATTGTGGAAACCTGTCACGACACCTTGTGGGCATACGTACTGCTGGATGTGTTTAGACCGTTGTCTAGATTACTCCTCCTCCTGCCCCCTTTGTGTCACTTCCCTCTCTGATGTAAGTAAAATCATTCTTGTAATGAAAATTAATAATTACAGGTCATATCAAGCTTTTGCATCCGAGTTCGTAAGCGGAAAGTCGGGGTTCGATTCCTGCTACAGGCATTTTTTTCGATTTTTGTTTTCATCACAAAAATGGTCAATTATTACTTTAGGGATCTGTAAACTACAATAAAGTTCATAAAATAAAAAATAAAAATATATTATGGAAAGTAACATTTTTTAGTTTGTAAAAGTTCCCATGGGAATTACTCAGATTATTTTCAAAACTATACATAGTAAAACTCACTATCGCCTCTTTGTAAATGAGAAGTAATGCCTACTTGCGGTTAAGGATGTTGGAGATTGAAATGGTTGTTTGTGGTCTTGAAAACTGCTTCCGTGTTTGCCTGTAACCATCATTATGCATTGCCTCTTTTCTCGCAATTAAGCCTTATTGCAATAATTCATGGAATTTTAATTATTAGTCCAGCAATTATTATTAATATTAAATTGCGGTCAAGAAGAAACGATTTTTTAGAATTTGATTCAATCTAATCCGTCAAAAAAAATTGGAAAAAAAGCCGTCAACAGGAATCGAGCCCAGACTTTCCAGTTACAAACTCAGAGCGCAACCGCCTCATCTAACTAGGAATAATGAATTAAAATTTGATGTTCATCGATTACGGCGAACAAAAAATTTTTTGAAGAACATGAAAAAAATCTGTATCAGCCCGGATTTGAACCGGGAACACCACTTTACATGAGTTGAGAGTTCACCAGTTATGCCGCCAAGGCTTCAGTAGATCTTGTTCTCTTCTCCAAAGCTACTTTTTCAGAGAAAATCTCTTGAATTCTTTCAAATTTCTACGAGCTATTTCGAATTTCTTCGAATTCTTTCAAATCCCTTTGAATTTTTTTGAATTCTCTTCCATTTATTGGAATTATTTTCAAATCTATCGAATTATTTTGAATTTTCTTCGTTTTTCAAAATTTTAAAATGATTTCAGATTCCTTGGAATGTATTCGAATTGTTTTATATCCTATTCAATTATTATGAATTCCTCTCAGTTTTTTAAAGTCCCTTGAATTCTTTGAAAGACTCTTGAATTCTTTTGAATTCTCTGGAATTTTTTTGACATCCCTCGGATTCTTTCGAATTTTCTCAAGTTCTTTCCAGTTCCTTGAATCCTTTTAAATTCTCTCCAGTTCTTTGAGATTCCTCAAATCGTTTGGAATTTACTTTTGTTTTTTGAAATCCCTCTTATTCATTCAAATTCCCTTGCATTTGATTGAATATTTATAAATTCCTTTGCATTTTTTTAATTCTTTAATCCTTTATAATTCAGTTAAATTCTTTCGAGTTCCTTCTAATTCTTTTCAAATCCCTTTGATTCTTTCAAATTCCCTTCAATTCTTTCAGGTTCTCTTCAATTCTTTCTCATATTCTTGAATTCCATTTCATTCTTTTAAATTTCCTTGATTGTTTCAATCCCTTGAACTATTTCGAATTCCCTTGAATTCTTTCAAATTTCTTTGAACTATTCTTAAATTTCTTTGAATTCTTATAAATCCCATTGATTTTTTTAAAATTCTTTTCAATTCCCATGAATTAATTGATTTAAATTTTCAATTAAAATTTAAATTAGTAAATTTCATGGAATTTTTTTGAATTCCTTATATTCTGGCAATTCCTTGAATTTATTCGAATTCGTCTGAAATGCCATTCAACTATTTTAAAATTCCCTTCCGTTTTTTTTAATTCCTTATATTCTGTGAAAATCCCTTGATTTTTTTTCAAAATTCATTTAATTATTTCGCATTCAGTTTATGTTTTTGAAATCCCCTTAATTCTTTTAAATTCTCTTGAATTTTTTTAATTGTCTGGAATCCCATTAAATTTTTTGAAATTGTTTAAATTCTTTTGAATTGTCTGGATTTTTTTAGATTTCTTCTGATTTTTTCTAATTCAATTAATTTTTTTAAATTCCTTGAATTCTTGGAATTTTCCTCAATTCTTCTAAATTTACTCGCATTTTCTTGGGATTTCTTTGATTTTTTCATATTCCCTTGAATTTTTTCGAATTGTCCTGAATTTCCTGGCGTCTTTTGAAAAATTCCTTTGTTTTTCTCGAATTCTCTAAGTTCTTTCAAATTCCCTCAAATTCTTCTATTTTTTTAAACAATTTTCTACAATAATGTGCCATAAAGTGTGCCAATTACCAAATAAAATAAATAAATTTGATAAATTTGGAGCATCCAACATAAAGTCTATACGTTAAGATTTATCGGAATTTCTATCCCTTATTAAATACTTCATCCTATTTAATAGTTAATTGCAAAAAAAAATGGGCAAAAAATTCCGACAGCAAGAATCGAGCCCGAACTTTCCGTCTACGAACCCAGAGCGTTACCGTCTGATCCAACCGGGAGCTGAAAGAATCTCTCTTGGCGGTCCATGTCACGCTAGTCACGTCGACCGCCATGAGAGACTCTCTCAACTGCGCGGTCCAGGTTACTAGCGTTACATGGACCGCTATTATTAATAACCCATTACTGGGCGGAGTTTAAATCCAAAAAAATTCTGATGTCAATATTCTGAATCAGAGTTCTTGAAGTAATGGGGGAACTTTTTAATTAGATCACTAAATTATTAATCATTAGTCACTGATTATTGATAGGTAATTGCCATTTCAAAAAAATCAGCAAAGAAAGTCGACTGCAAGAATCGAGCCCGGACCTTCCGGCTACAAACCCGGAGCGTTGCCGGCTGATCCAACCGGGAGCTGAAATACTCTCTCATCGCGGTCCATGTAACGCTAGTTGCAAGAATCTTTCATGGCGGTTCATGTCACACTAGTTACATGGACCGCCATGAAAGATTCTTCTAACTGCGCGGTCCACGTAACTAGCGTAACATGGACCGCCAAGAGAGATACTTTCAACTCCGCGGTCCATGTAACTAGTGTTACATGGACCGCTTTTGTTGATAACCCACTACTGGGCGAAGTTTGAATGAAAAAAAATGTCGAAGTCAATATTCTGAATTAGAGTTGTTGAAGGAACATTAACTAGATCACTAAATTATTAGTCATTAGTCACTGATTATTGACAGTTAATTGCCATTTCAAAAAAATCAGCAAAGAAAGTCGACTGCAAGAATCGAGCACGGACTTTTCGGCTATGAACCCGAAGCGTTGCACCTGATCTAACCGTTATCTGAAAGACTCTTTAATCGCGGTCCGTGTAACGCCAGCTACAAGAATCTCTCATGACGGTTCATGTCACTAGTTACATGGACCGCCATGAGAGATTCTTTTAACTTCGCGGTCCACTTAACTATCGTTACATGGACCGCTTTTGCTAATAAGCCATTACTGTACGAAGTTTACATCCAAACAAAGTTACGAAGTCAATACTATGAATCAGAGTTCTTGAAGAAATAAGGGAACTTTTTAATTGAGTCACTGAATTATTAATCATTAGTCACTGATTATTAATAGTTAATTCTCATTTTAAAAAAAATGAGCAAAGAAAGTCGACTGCAAGAATCGAGCTCGGACCTTCCGGCTACAAACCCGGAGCGTTGCCGGCTGTTCAAACCGGGAGCTGAAAAACTCTCTTCGCTGTCCATCCCAGTGGGCACAAAAACATTTACGTCCTGAGAACGTTCTAAAGACGTTCCTAGGACGTTTGTGTCCAATTGATCCAAATTGTGTCCAATTGATGTCCTAAGGACGTCCCATGTTCCAAAGACCGTATTTGGAACATGGGACATCTTTAGGACATCAATTGGACTGACACAAACGTACTAGGAACGTATTTAGAACGTTCTTAGGACGTTAATGTTTTTGTGCCCACTGGGATGTAACGCTAGTTAAAAGAATCTCTCATGGCGGTCCATGTCACTCTAGTCACGTGAACCGCCATGAGAAACTCTCTTAACTGCGCGGTCCAGGTTACTAGCGTTACATGGACCGCTATTGTTTATGACCTATTTCTGGGAAGGGTATGAATCTAAACAAAGTTCTGAAGTCAGTACTCTGAATCAGAGTTCTTGAAGAAATGGGGAAACTTTTTAATTAGATTACTAAATTATTAATCATTAGCGTTGCCGCCTGATCTAACCAGGAGCTGAAAGACTCTCTCCTCGCGGTCCATGTTGTCAGTCACATGGACCGCGAAGTTAAAGAATCTCTCGTGGCGGCCCATATCACCCTAGTTACATGGACCGCCATGAGAGATTCTTTTGACCCTGCGGTCCATGCAACTAAAGTTACATGGACCGCTTTTGTTAATAGCCCAGTACTGGGCGGATTTTAAATCCAAAACAAATTCCCAAGGAATTCTGAAGTCGGAATTTCAATCAATTCTGAATTCGAGTTCTTGAAGAAATGGGAGCTTTTTAAATTGGGTCACTGAATTAGGTGTCATAGCCGCAAGCTCAGTTTCAGCTGCAATCAATCTATGGATTTTTGTTCTTTTTCCAGTACCTGGCGAGCAGCCAAAAGACTGTGACGGACTTTGTGGAGAGGGCTCTAAAGATCGTGGCGCCAAAAGAATACACTTCGAGGGCGGCGAGTCATCGACACGAGCTGTTTCAAGGCCTCGGTCTTCTGGGAAGTGAAGAGATCGCCGTCTTCGTCTGTACAACAGCATTCCCATGCGTTGCATGTCCCCTCTTCGTGTACGAGCCGAGGTACAGACTGATGGTGAGAAGATGCGTCGAGAGTGGCGTCCGCCAATTCGCCATCGCGGCGTGTCTCAACAGAGAAGCCACGGGTGCCAAAAGGTGACTTGACATTTTTCAAAATTAAATTTACATTTCAACAACAACACCGGAAGGAGGATTTCCGAGGCATTTTAATTGGGGCTGCTTTTTCAAATTTTAGTCTGATTAGTAGAAATTCCTACCTTACCGACATCGTGAACATTCAAGAGCTGAAGTGGTTCGTGTCCGTGCATGGACACATCACCCTCGAATGACCTCGAATCCTTCAATATTTATTTTAATTTTGTTGAAACCCCTTTTATTCTTTTCAATTTCCTTTATGTTTTTTTAGTTTTCTTGAATTTCTTTAGTTTTTTTTTGTTTTCCTGAATTCTTCGACAATCTCTTCAACTCTTTCGAATACCCTTACATTTTTTTTAATCCCTCTGAATTTCCTTGAATTCTTTCGCATTGTATTGAATTGTATTGAATTATTTTCAGATCCCTTTGATTCCTTTGAATTTCCTTAAATTCTTTTCAATTCCTTGAATCCTTTGAAATTCTTTTGCATTTCTTGAATCCTTCGAAATTTACTTGAATGCTTTTGAATTTCCTTAAATTTTTTCGAAATTCCTTTGATTCTTTCAAATCTCCTCTATGTTTTTTTGAGTTTTCTTGAATTTCCTCATTTTTTTTTGTTTTTCTTTTGATATCCCCTTCAATTCTTTCGAATACCCTTAAACTTTTTTAAATGCTTCTGAATTCGCTTAAGTTCTTTGAAATTGCCTCAAATTTTCTCGCATCTTATTGAATTTCATTGCATTGTTTTGTAATTCTTCTGAATTCTTTAGAATTCTCTTGAATTAATTTGAGATCCCTTCGATTCTTTCGAATTTCCTCAAGTTCTTTTCAATTCCTTGAATCCTTTAAAATGTCCTTGCATTTCTTGAATCATTCAAAATTTACTTGAATGCTTTTGAATTCCTTTGAATTTTTTGCAATTCCCTTTCATTCTCTTGAATTCCTTTTAGGTTCTTTGTTTTTCCCAATTTAAAAATCTTTCGAAATTCTATATTATTTCAAATTCCATTAAATTCTTTTGAATTCAGTAAAATTCCTTTAAATTATTGTAAATTCTTTCGACTGAATGTGAAATGTCTTTCAATCCTTTCGAAAATCTTTGAATTCCATCGAATTATTCTGAATTCCTTCGAATTCTCTTGCATTTTTTTAGATCCCTTTGAATCATTCAAATCCCATCCAACCTCAAATTTGTTCGATTTTTTATTTCTTTCAGATCCCTTTATTTCTTTAAAATTTCCTTTCCATTGCATGAATTATCTTGAATTTCCTTGATTTCTTGACATTACTTTAATTCTTTCTAATTCCCTTGAATTTTTTTGAATTCTTGTAAATTCTTTAAAATCCTTTTGATTCTTTTGAATTCTCTTAAGTTCTTTTCAATTCCTTGAATCCTTTGAAATTCCCTTGTATTTCTTGAATCATTCGAAATTTACTTGAATGCTTTCGAATTCTCTCAAATTTTTTTCAAATCCCTTTCATTCTATTAAATTCCTAGAATTTCTCTGGTTTTTTTTTCAATTCAAAAATCTTTTATAATTCTTTTATATTATTTCAAAGTATATTGAATTCTTTTGAATTCACCCGAATTCCTTCAAATTATTGTAAATTCTTTCGACTTTATGTGAAATTTCTTTCAATTCTTTCGAAAATCCTTGCATTCCATCAAATTATACTGAATTCCTCTGAATTCTTTCCAATTCTCTTGTATTTTTTTGAGATCCCTTCGAATCATTCAAATCCCATCAATCCTCAAATGTGTTCGTTTTTCAATTTTTTGTCAGATTCCTTTATTTCTTTCCAATTACCTTTCCATTTAATGAATTATCTTGAATTTCCTTTGTTTCTTGATACTACTTTAATTCTTTGTAATTCCCTTGAATTTGATCGAATTCTTGTAAATTCCTTAAAATCCTTTTTATTCTTTTGACTTCTCTTAAGTTCTTTCGAATTCCCTAAAATTCTTTCTAATTCAATTGAATTTCATTGAATTATTTTTAATTCTCCTGAATTCCTGAGTTATCTCAAATTCTGCTGATTTTTTTTTAATTGCCTTTAATTCCCTTGATTTTTTTTTAATTACATCAAAATTTTTGAAATTCCTCGAATTCTTTGAAGTTCTTTAAATTTTTTGAAATTCCCTTGAATTCTTTTGAATGTCCTATTTTCAGATATCTTTGAATCTTTCGAATTACCTCAAGTTCTTTCCAATTCCTTGAATCCTTCGAAATTCTTTTGAATTTTCTGAAATTCCTGCAATCACTGGAATTTCTTCAATTCTTTGAAACTTACTTAAATGCTTTTGAATTTCCTTGTATTTTTTTCAAGTCCCTTCGATTCATTCAAAGTCCTTTGAGTTCTTTGTAACCTCAATGTTTTTTATTTGTCGTGACACCCTTCAAATTATTAAAAACTATTGGAAATTCCATTGAATTCTTTCGAATTCTTTTTAATTAAATTTTTTTGTGATTCCTTTGATTCTTTCGAAGTTCCTAAGGTTTTTTTCCAATTCATTAAAGCCTTGCAAATTTCTTGAATCCTCTGAAGTTCCATTGCATTTTTTTAAATTTCTTTTCTTCGTTCGAATTCCCTGAAGTTCTTTGAAATTTAATAAATCCTTAGAAATTCCTTGAATTATTTGAAACTCCTTTGGAATTCTTTGAAGTTCCTCAAATCCTATGAATTTTCTTCAGCTCTTCTTAATTCCCTTGATTTTTTTATCCATTTGATTCTTTTAAACTAAATTAAGTTCTCCAAAATTCTCATTAATTTTTTCAAATTATTTTGAAATCCTTTGATTTTTTTTGGAATGCCTTAAATTCTTGGAAATTTCCTTAAATTCTTTTGAATTCATTTGCGTTTTTGAAAGTTCCCCTTCAATTGTTTCGAATTCCCTTAAGTTCTTTCCACTTTCTTGAAACACTTTCGAATAACTTTGAATTTTTTGGAAATTTTTCCAATTCTTTTTAATTCTTTCCCTTCGGGTTTTCAGATTACCTTATACTCTTTGGCATTTCCTTAAATCTTTTTTAATTCATTTGAATTCTTTCGAATTCTATTAAATTTTCTGAATTATTTTAAGTGAGTAAAATAAATGTAGCTTCATACAAGTACATTCTAAAACCCTTAGAACATTGGAAAAAATTTTATGTATTTTTTTTTATTTGGATACTTTTGAATTCATTTGAATACTTTTTATTCATTGGCTTTCTTTGTATTGTTTAAATTTTCGTAATATTTTGTTTCTTGTATTCCTTGAATCATTTTTTTTCTTTTGAATTCTCTGCATTATTCTTGATTCTTTGAAAACTTTTGAATTTGTTTTAATCTTTTGAATGTTTCTGAATTCTTTAAAAATCTTCAATCATAGTGAATCTATGTCATTTTTATTGAGGCTGATTTTCCAAATTTTATTCTGGTTGGAAACTGTATTTCCTTGATTTAAACTATAGTTGTTGGACTGTTGGTATAGTTGCTTGATTTTGAAACTATATTTGTTTGCTTGCAACTATAGTAGTAGACGGACAGGCTGCGTTCTAAATAGAAATTCCTACCTTACCGACATCGAGAACAATCAAGAAATGAAGTGGTTCGTGTCCGTGCTAGCCGTTGCTTGATTTCAACTATTCTTAAATTATTTAAAACTATAAATAATTTCAACCATACTATTAAACTATAGAACGCAAAAGTAATAAAAAAATAAATAAAAACATTTTTTTTTGTGAATTATAGTTTATAATAAGTGTCTTCTTATTTAAATCATTTTTTTCAGGTATGCTGAATTTGGCACCATGTTGACAATTCGAGATCGTGTCTTATTGAAAGACGGATGCAGTATTTTGAGTACAGTGGGTGCCAGAAGGTTCAGAGTTTTATCTGGAGGAGAAAAAGATGGTTACGACACAGCCCGAGTGGAGTTTTTAAGAGACTCGCCTGTTCAGCCAGATCAAGTGCTCAATATTTTGGAACTCCATGATAAGGTAAATTATTTATTAAAATCTTTCGAAATTCTACTATATTGTTCCAAAGTCCATTGAATTCTTTTGAATTCTTTTGAATTCACTTGAATTCCGCTTAACTATTGTAAATTCTCTCGACTTTATATGGAATTTCTTTGAATTCCATCGAATTATTCTGAATTCTCTTCAGTTCTTTCGAATACTCTTGAATTCTTTCGAATTCTCTTGAATTCTCTCGAATTCTCTTAAATTCTTTCGAATTCTCTTAAATTCTTTCGAATTCTCTTGAATTCTTTCGAATTCTCTTGAATTTTTTCGAATTCTCTTTGAATCATTCAAATTCCCTCAATTTCTTTCTAATTATTTGAATCCTTTTCAAATCCTTTTAAATCAAGTTCTTTGAAATTCCTTAAATCTTTTACAATGTAATTAGATCCTTTCAAATTCACTTGAATTTGTTTTAATTCCCTGGGACCTTTTTTAATTCCATGAAGTTGTCAAAATTCTTTGAATTCTTTGAATTTTCCTTAAATTCTTTCTAATTGTCTCGAACTCCATTTAATTACTTTTAATTCTCTTAACTCCTTTTGAATTCTCTCGAATTATTTTGAAGGCCCTTGACTTTTTTTGAATTCTTCGGTATTTTTTGAAATCCTTTAATTCTTTCAAATTCTCTTAAGTTCTTTCTAATTTCTTCAATCCTATGAAATTTCTTGAATTTCTTTGAAATTCTCTAGAATTCTTTGAAATTCCCATGCATTCTTCGAAATTCCCATGAATTCTTCAAATTCCCATGAATTCTTCAAATTCCCATGAATTCTTTGAAATTCCCTTGAATCCTTCGAAATTCCTTGAGTCTTCAGAATGCCCCTCAGTTCTTTGAAATTCTTTGAATCCTTCAAAATTTACTCGAATTTTTTTGAATTCCCTTGAATTTTTTCGAAGTCCCTTGATTTTTTTCAAATATTCTTGAGATCTCTCTGATTCTTTCGAATTCCCTTAATTTCTTTCCAATTCCTTATATTCATTAAGAATTTTGAGGTCCCTTGAAATTCCCTTGAATTTTTTTTAATTCCTCGAATCCTTATGATTCCCTTCAACCTTCTTTAATTGTCGCTGAATCCTTAATATTTTTTCAATTCTTTGAAATTCCATTGAATTATTTCAAATTCTTTTGAATTTTATTTGAAATCTCTAATTCTTGTAAATTCTACTTAATTTTTTCGAATTGTCTTTAATTTCCTTTTTTTTCAAATTTCTTGAATTATTTGAAATTTCTTTGAATTCTTTCGTATTCTCTTAATTTTTTTCAAATTCATTTGATTTTTTTTATTTAATTTAAGTTCTCTTAAATTTCCTTTAATTCTTTCTAATTGTCTTGAATTCTATTGAATTGTTTTTATTTTTCCTAAGTTCTTGTGAATTATTTTGAATTATTTTGAAGATCCTTTACTTTTTTCGAATTCTTTGGAATTTTTTGAGACAGTCTAATTCTTTCAAATTCCCTTAGTTTTTCCTTATTTCTTGAATCCTTTGAAATTTATTGAATTCTTTTGAACTTTTCCAGAATTCTTCGAAATTCCCATGAATTCTTTGAAGTTCCTTGAATTCTTTGGAATTTACTTGAATTCTTTCGAGTTCTCTTGAGTTTATTTTAAATCCCTTTGATTTTTGCAAATTCCACGAAGTTTTCTCAAATTCTATTGAATTTTTGGAAATAATCTCATATTCCCTTGATTTTTTTTTAATTTATTGAATTCTTCAAAATTCCGTTGAATTTTTTGTAATTCCCGTGTATTATTCCATGGTTCCTTGAATTCTTCCGAATTCTCCTGAATTAAAAAAAATACATTTGTTTCTTTCGAATTCCCTTATGTTCTTTAAAATTGCTTAAGTTACATCCTGAGAAATTCCAATCCCTTGAAATTCCCTTGAAATCTGTGAAATTCCTTGAATCCTTTGAAATTTACTTAAGTTCTTTAGAAGTCCCTTGTATTTTTCCCCCTTTAATTCTTTTGAATTCCGCTAAGTTCTTTCCAATTCCTTGAATCCTATGAAATTCCTGGAATCCTCTGAAATTCCTTGAATTTTTTGAAATTCCCTTGAATTCTTTGAAATTCCTTGCATTTTTTAAAATTCAGTTGTATTTTTAGAAATTTAGTTGAATTTTTTGAAATTTTCTCGATTTTTGAAATTCCTTTGCTTCTGTCGAATTCCCTTCAGTTCTTTTAGTATCCGTTAAACTTCTTATAATTGTCTAGAAATTTATTGAATTATTTTCAATTCCCCTGAATTCTTTTTAAAAACTCTCTGGAATCTCTTTGAAATGTTTTGAATTTCTTTGAATTGATTTGAATATCCTTGATTTTTTTTAAACCCCTTGAATTATTTCGAATTCCATAAGTTCCTTGGAATAATTTTTGATTCAAGAATTTTTTTGGAATTCTTTGAAATTCTTTGAAATTCTTTTAAGTTATTTCTGATTCTATAGCATTTTTCCGAATTATTTTGAGTAAATAAAATAAATTTAGTTTCATACAAGTACATTTTGAATTCACTTGAATTCCTTAAATTCTTTGAACCTACTTCAATTCTTGATAGTTTTGAATTATTCCGAATTCCTTGAATTATTTTGATGTAGTCTCTGCATTTGTTTGCATTTCTTTTATTCTTTTGAAATCGTTAAATTCATTTGAATCCTACGAATTCTTTATATTCATTAGGATTCTTTGTATTTTTGTTTGAATTTTTTATGTAGTTTTGATTTATTTACATTCCTTGTATTAGTTTCAATTCTTTGTAGTTTTTTTTTATTTCTGTGAATTCTTTTCAATTCTTCTGAACTCTTTGAATTTTTTCGACTTGTTTTTGAAATTAGGTCTGCATCAAAATTTCTCATTTTTAACCCTTTCTCAAATCCGATTTCAAAAATCACACACCCAAATCGAAAAAAAATCAGAGAAGATAAATAATACTCTAATCAATTTTGTTTGTAGGTTCGATCAAAAAGTAGAAGATGGTGGGACACTGTACCATCAACGCAGAAATCAGAGATCCAACGAGTATTTGGAAGAATGCCAGAAACGGAAGAAGATTGGCTGCGCCTACCTGATGGACCATCTTGGACCTGGTGGTTATTAGCCATTTTACCACTAGGACCTCAACTTCAAGTTGGAATTTTGGGTACGACGAGCCTCGAAAAACGTCTCCGAGCAATCGAAAAAACCCTGGATCATATGGAACAGAGGCTGTTAACAGTGACTTCAGCAACTTCCGAAGAAACAACAACATCCACCAGCATTTGCAGGGATGATGCCATCAATCAAAGCACCGTTTCCATGGTTCAACAATCCTAGGGTTGGCTCTCAAAACTCATTCAGTCGACTTTCCATCAATCGATCGACAATTTTCTCAACAAATTTCCTCAACAAAGTCTGATCAATCTATAAGCAAAAGCACATTACTCTTCACACTAACCTTCTTTCATTGAATCGATTTTCTTCTCTAAAATGCGCTTCAACTTTCCACTGATTCAAATCTGTTCTTCCAGAATTATACATATGTATGATAATTACATTTAATGATTAACGATATTTATAAATTGTTAGAAAATTGGCAATTTATTATATCATTCGATGGTGAAACAGTGTTCGGAAGACATAAAATAATCCACAATTTCTCAAAGAGGAGATCACATAAAAATTATGTTGGTCATCCGTTCCGGTTTTCAAAATTTGTTGTTCTCAAATAGGAGATCAAATAAAAATTATGTTGGTCATCCGTTCGGGTTTTCAAAATTTGTTGTTCTCATATAGGAGATCAAATAAAAATTATGTTGGTCATTCGTTCCGGTTTTTCAAGAAGATTGCTTTCTTGAGACCATTTAATTTTTCTCTATACGTATTTCGACCCAAGATAAAACTCAATAAAATTTGTTGTTCTCAAATAGCAGATAAAATAAAAATTATGTTTGTCATCCGTTCCGGTTTTTCAAGAAGATGCTTTCTTATGACCACTACATTTTTCTCCACACCTATTTCGACCCAAAATAAAATTGAATAAAATTTGTTGTTATAAATTCAATTGAAAATTGCAATTCAGGTGTAAAAGGGCAACAATTTTTATTTTTCCGAACACTGGAACAAACTAATATGCATAATGTTTCAACTTTATGTCGACGTATGAAGTTGTAAAACAACGTGTGACATCAGGAGAAGAGTTCATAACTTTTATCTGTCAAATATTCTTATCTGGGAAATAGATGCAGATTTGATTGTGATTTTGGGAAAATCTGTTTCCTTTGTAGGAGTTTTTTCCAGGGACCAAAAGTGAGTTTTGTTTTAAATGGTCCTTCTTTCTCTAACAATAAGTCAGAAATCAGATTTTTATAAATAATAGAAATCAGATAAAAAAATCCTAGAGTTTTTAGGGGCCGTTCAAAAACAAAGTCACATTGCCAGAGGGAGAGGGGGTAACGCAAATTTGACATCATTTATGGAAAATATAATTTTTTTGAAATTTTATTTTACAAGTAAAGCATCTAAGTACATACTTCAAACCCTTTTTTTTTATTTTTTGTTGAAAGTGCAATCTTTTTTATTCTGGTTAAAAATTCTACTGTTTAGTTGAAAATTGAACTATTTTGTTGACATTTTTTTTCTGATGAAAATTCATTTTTTTACTTGAAAATTTAACAAATCTATTTCTGGTTGACAATCAAAAGTTTTTCCGTTGAGAATTCAAGTAATAAATTTTTTATTGAAAATTAATATTTTTTGCTGAAAATTCAACTAATCGGTAGAAAGGTGAACAAATTTGTTAAAAATTAATTTTACTGGTTGAAAATTGAATTATTTTGTCGACAATTCGTTTTCTTTTTTGGTTGAAAATTAATTTTTTTTTACTTGAAAATTTAATTATTCTTTATTTTTTTAATTGATCGATTTTAGTTAAAAAATCAACTAATTTGTTGAAAATTATTTTTTTCCTCGAAAATTCATATTTGCTTGTTGGAAATTCAACTGTTTGGTGGAAAATTCAGCTAAGTTTTTGAAAATTCGCCTCGTGGAGTTGAAAATTATATTACCTTTATAAAAAATTCGAATATTTGGTGAAATGTTAACTTTTTGGTTGAAAATTCATATTTTTGGGTGAAAATTCGTCTTTTTGGCTTAAAAATTTTTGATGAAAATCGAACTATTTTGTTGAAAATTTCTTTTCGTTTCCGTAGCAAATAAATTTTTTAAATTGCAAATTCAACTATCCCATTTTTTGTTGAAAATAAATCGATTTTAGTTAAAAAATTCAACAATATGCTTTGAAAATGATTTTTTTTCAAAAATTTATATTTTCGGGTTAAAAATTCAAATAATTTGTTAAAAATTTGTCTTTTTATGTTGACGATTCTATCACTTCCGCAGAAAATTGAAATATTTGGTTAAAAGTTAACTTTTTTGGTTGAAAATTCATATTTTTGGATGAAAATTCAACAAATTTCAACAAAAAATTCATTTCTTCCGTTGAAAATTAGTTTTTCTATTGAAAATGAATTCCTTTAACTACAAATGTAACTAAATTGCTTGTTAAAATTTTCTTTTTTTATATACATTTTATTCGTTTTGGTTGAAAGTTCATTTTTTGTGGTGAAAATTTATCTTTTTTAGTTGAAAATTCATCTATTTTGTTAAAACCTTGTTTGTTTTTTTGGGTAGAAAATTAACCTTTTTGGTTGAGAATTTACGTAAAAATAAAATACTTGGTTTAAAATTTAACTACTAGGTTAAAAATTCCATTAAACATTCAAATATTAGTTTGAAAATTCATTTATTTTGTTGAAAATTACTCTTTTTTGGTAGTAAAAAAAAAAAAATTTCCAGGAAAATTTAACTATTTTTTAAAAATTTCTTTTCATTTTGGTTGAAAATCAATTTTTTCTATTACAAATTCAACTATTCCATTTTTAGTTGAAAAAAGAGCGATTTTGGTTAAAAATTAAACTATTTGGTTAAAAATTAATTTCCTCTTCGAAAATTCATATTTTCGGGTTGTGAATTCAACTATTTGGTAGAAAATTCATTTAATTCGCTTTTTTTATTTAAAAATTCAAAAATTTGGTTGAATTTTTTTTTCTCGACTGTTAAATCTTTCCTGATTGAACATTTAACTATTTTGTAGAAAAGTCGTCTTTTTGGTTGAATTAGAAAATATTTCATTTAAAATAAAAATCTTTTTCTGCCTAAAATATCAAATATTACATTTTTCGTTCAACATTAATTTTTTTTTGGTTGAAAATTTAACTACTTCGTTGAAAATTGAATTAATTCGATAAAAATTCATTTTTTTTAAAGATTTATCATTTTGGTTGATAGTAGAATATTTTGTTAAAAATTTTCTTTCTGTGGTTGAAAATTAATTTTTGTAACTAAATATTTAGCTACTCCATTTTGGATTAAAAATTCATCTTTTTTAGTTGAAAATTCAACTATTTGGATGAAAATAAAATTTTTTGTTGAAAATTCATATTATCGTTTTAAAAATTCCACTTGTTGTAAAAAACGTTGTCTTTTCGCTTTGAATTTTCCTCTTTTAGATGTATATTCATCATTTTAGTTAAAAATTCAACTGTTTTGTTGAAAATTCAATTATTTTGCTGAAAATGAAACTGTTCTATTGACAATTTATCTTTTTGGATAGAAAGTTCATCCTCTTAGATTGAAAATTTATCTTTTTTAGTTGGAAATTACATTTTTTTGTTGAAAATTCATATTATTATCTTAAAAATTAAACTTTTTCGTAAAAAACTTCGTCTTTTCGCTTTGAAGCTTCCTCTTTTGGTAGAAGATTCATCATTTAGTTAAAAATTTGACTATTTTTTGGAAAATATAATTAATATGTTGAAAATAAAACTGTTCTGTGGACAATTTATCTTTTTGGATGGAAAATTCATACTTTTAGATTGAAAATCCAACTGTCTTCTAAAACATTAATCTTTTTCGCTCGAAGTTCAACTAATTGATTGAAAATGGAATTTTTATTGTCAAAGTACAAACTTTTTTATCATAAAATTTATTTATTAGTTGAAAATTCAACTATTCAATTGAAAATTCATTTTTTTTGTCGAAATTTCAACCAAGTTGTATAATAATTCAAGTATTTTATTGAAAATTTAATTATGTTTTTGAAAATTCAACTATTTGGCTAAAAGTTCAACTATTCGTTGAAGATTCAACTATTTAATTGAAAATTTATTTTTGTAGTTCGAAAATTCAACCAAGTTATTTAATAATTCAAGTTTTTTTTCAAAATTTAATCCTGCTTTTGACAACTTCACTATTTTGTCCAAAAGCCTTTTTTTTTTTTAAATTCAACTAGTTTGTTGAAAATTCGTCTGTTTGGATTGAAAATTTCCATTTGGTTTATAATTCTTGAACTTGATTAAAAATTTGCCTTAGAAAGGTCAAAATTCAATTATTTGTTTAAAAATTCATCTATTTTGTTTAAAAGTTCAACCACTTGTTCAGTAAAGAATCTAAGGGTGGAAAAATTGTTTTAAAAAAAGTAACAAATTTTTTGAACAGCCCCTTATTAGAATGAAAGGATGATTTCTTATTTATTAGTCTGTTTGAGTTCGCTGCATAATGGATCTCATATGTGAATAGAAGCAAAATTTCCTGATAACTGAGGGATTTTGATAATAAGATATTGAGAGGTCTAGATTTTTTTTTGACACGAATTTTTCCCAATTAATGGGATTCAAGGGATAGTTTGGACTCTCTGGATTCTTGAAAAGAGTGCAATTTTGATAACTCTTATAATTGCTAAGCCGTCACTGACAAGACTCGCGACTACGCTAGCACATAGTAATTTATTTTCATGTGTTTTTAAGATCATCGCGATTAATGATCGTTAATCTCTAGGAACGTCATATCAATCACGCAATTATAAGTATTTACAAGAGATATAAATAGTTATACGCCATTTGCATATTATTTTACTATTACTATTACGATTTTAGAACTATGGCTATTTCACTATCTAATACTAATAGTTATCGACGACACGATACGCAATTATAGTTGTCATGTCCGAACTTTTCTATACTCGGAAGTACGAAATTTGTCCACTTTTTTCGAATGGATAAGAATTTATTTTGCAGGGTTGTCTATTCAAACAGAAATTGAGAGAAAGTGCAATTTTTTATTAGATTTATGAGTGGGAACTTTTTTTTATTCATGATAGAGAAGATTTTCTAGAGATTTTTATTTTTATTCCTCACTATTATGAGCAGGAAGCTGGCGGACGCAGCTCGGTTCTCACGTGTGGAGAGTCCGGCAGAGAGGGGATGACGCAACGTGCGCGCGCACGCCTGCCACTGGCGTGGCTCTCACGTGTGGTGAAACGCCCGGCGGAGAGGGGATGACGAAACATGCGCGCGCACGCCTGTCACTGGCGTGACTGAGATCTCCGCATCAGAGATCTGCGCATGTGAGAGCCGAGCTGCGTTCGACAGCTTACTTCCCAGTTGCTCTAATCCATGTTAATGACTTTCTCTCAATTCTTCATTAAGGGAGAATGGTATTCTTTTTTCGTTGATAGACTTGAATAGAAATTTCTTAAATTCTGTATAAAAATGTGTTCGTGATTGTGAGTAATTGAGTATTCAATATGAAATGGACAACTCTTTTTGATGTTTTGATTCACGACACTTTTACGAATTATAAATCATGCATTGTGATATTACTGTGTAGCTTACCTTGTATAATACTATGATTACTATTACTGTAATATGCCATTCGACTTTCCATTTTTACTTCGACATTTCTTATATTTATCTCCACTTCTTCATATCGAACTATTGTAATAAAACTTACGAAATCAAAACTTGTGTTTGAATTTTTATTTGTCTCCCTATAGAAGTTGATCCCCAATTTTTTTATTATATTTTACGAATTAAATTTAAATTTAAATTTAAAATTCAAAAAATCGTGTATTTTGAAGTATAAATAAAAATTCTATATTTTTGATGATTTTAAAGATCAACACTCAAGTTTTCAATTCTAAATCTCCCAAATTCAAAAAAATGTATGTTAAATTTTTAAGATTTTTACTAATCGTGAATAGCGACTGAAAAACGTTTTTTGGTTCAAAACTCAACTACTTAGTTCAAGTGGGAACTACTTTGTTAAAAATTAATTTTTTTTATTAATGCTGTATCATTTTAGTTGAAAATAATTTTATTTTGTTCAAAATTTAACTACTTTGTTAAAATTTTTTTAACAGGAAACTTAACTATCCGTCTCGGGTTGAAAATCTATCTTCTACATTTGAAAATTTAACTATTTGGTTGAAAATTTCTGAATTTTGTTGAAACTTTGTCTTTTGTGGCAGAGAATTAATTTTTTGTTTTGTTGCCTTTTTTGTTGAAAATTAATTTCTTTGTCTTAAAAATTAGTTTTTATTTAATTGAAAATCAATTTTTTAACCGAAAATTGAACTATTTCATGCTTAGTTGAACATTCTTCAGTTGAAAATTCAACTATTTGTTTGAAAATTGAATTTTTTCAAACTTTGTCTTTTGTGGTAGAATATTAATCTTTTTGGTGACCAATTTACCGTTTTGGTTCAAAATTCAACTATTAGGTTGAAAAATCAATTTAAAATTCAAATATTTGTTTGTAAATTGATTTATTTTGTTAAAAATTACTTTTTTTTTTAAGAAACTTAATTTTGTGGTTGAAAATTCATTTCTTTGGTTAAACATTATTCTTTCTATTAAAAATTAATTTCTTTAACTACAAATTTAAGTTGATTTTTTTATAGACATTTATTTGTTTTGGTTGAAAATTTATATTTTTTGGTGAGAATTCATGTTTTTTAGTTGAAAATCCATCTATTTTATTACAAACTTGTCTTTTTTTTTGTAGAAAATTAACCTTTTTGTTGAAAATTGAATTAAAAATAAAATTCTTGGTTTAAACTTCAACTATTAGGTTGAAAATTCCATTACAAATTTAAATATTTTTCTGGGAATTTATTTATTTTATTAAAAATTACTCTCTTTTGATACAAAATTAATCCTCCTAGTTGAAAATTAATTTCTTTGGTTGAAAATTAGTTTTTCTATTGAAAAATAACTTTTTTAACTACAAATTCAACTAAGTTTTTTATGAAATTTTTATTTTTTATAGACTTTTATTCGCTTTGGTTGAAAACTGATTTTTTGGGTAAAAATTGATCTTTCTTAGTTGGAAATTCATGTATTTTTTTCAAATTTGTCTTTTTTTTGGTAAAAAAACTAACCTATTTGGCTGGAAATTTAATTTAAAATAAAATACTTGGCTTAAAATTCAACAATCAGGTTAATAATTCCATTAAAAATTCAAATATTTGTTTGGAAATTCATTTATATTGTTGAAAATGACTCTTTTTTGGTAAAAAAATTAATCTTTTTGGTTGAAAATTCATTTTTTTGTTGTGAAAATTGAACTATATCGTTAAAAATTCATTTTATTTGGTTAAAAACTTATTTCTATAACTAAATATTAAATTATTCTGTTTTTATTGTTGAAAATTTATGTTTTTTAGTTGAAAATTGATCTATTAGGTTAAAAATTTGCCTTTAGAAAATTCATGTATTTTGCTAAAAATTACTCTTTCCTGGTAGAAAATTTGTTTTTCTATAAAAAATTATTTTCTTATTTAAAATAAGTTTAACTCGAATTATTAGCGATTTTTTAAATAGAAATTAAATGTTTTTGGTTGAAAGTTAATTTTTTGAGTAAAAATTAAACTATTTTGTTGAACATTTATTTTATTTGGTAAGAAATTTCTTTCTATAATTGAAACTAAAATTATTCCATTTTTTGTTGAAAATTCTGTTTCGGTAGAAAATTAATATTTTTGGCTTTCATTTTATTTCTTTTGTTGAAAATTTTTTTTTTTGTATTGAAAATTGATTTTTTCAACTAAAAATTTAACTATTTCACTTCTTGTCAACAATTTTGTTTATAGACATTTATTTTATTTTCATTTATTTTTTTTTGTTTGTTAAAAATTCATCTGTTTAGCTGAAAATTTAACTATCTCGTTGAAAATTCATTGTATTCGGTTAAAAACTTATTTCTCTAACTTAAAATTAAAAGTATTATATTCTTTGTTGAAAATTCATCTATTTTGTTGAAAAATTTTCTTTCTTGGTAGAAAATTCATCTTCTGGGTTGAAAATTTAACTATTTGGTTACAAATTTTATTTTTCGATTAATAATGCAACATTTTTAGTTGAAAGTTGCTTTTTTTTGTTGAAAATAAATTTTTTGTACCTTTTCCACTTTTGCTAGAAAATTGATTTTTTCAGTTCAAAATTGACTTATTTTGTTGATAACTCGAATTTTTTCAGTCTTAATATTTTTTTAATTAATTCTTTTTTTCTTTGTTGAAAATTCTACTCTTCTGTTGAAAATTCATATTTTTTGGTTTAATTTAACAGTTTTTTGTTTAAAATTAAAATATTTTTTGTTAAAAAAATCAGCTATTATACTTTTTGTTGAGGATTCGTTTTTTTTCTCAAAGATTTATCAGTTTGGTTAAAAAGTCAAGTATTTTGTTGAAAATGTACTTTTTTGAAAATATTTTACAAGATTATAATAGTTTCAAATTTGAGTTTTGAATTTTTATCTTCAAAATCATCAAAAATGAAGAATTTCAACTGATATCTTTTCCAAATTCAAGAGTTTGCAATTGTAAATATAAATTTAATTGTTTCCAAAAAACGTTAAAAGTTACGTATTTTCAAAATATAAATCTTTAAAATAGAATAATTTTCAATTCTATATTTTAAAAATTCAAGAATTTGCAATTATGTCTTAAAAACTACAGAACTTTAAACTGTAAATCTTTAAAATTAAAAAGCTTTTAATGTTGAAAATTTACCCTGAATTTTTTAGGGTTTGACAAATGAAAATTCTGTAATTTTGATGATCTGTATTCTAAATTTCTTCACTATTGAAGGATTTTTCAAGTTTGAAAAATTATAATTAAAAATAATGCAAGTTTTAGGTTCTGCAAATGAAAATTCTGTAATTTTCATGTTTTATATTGAAAATTTCTTTGATTTCGAAGATTTAGAATTGAAAACTTGACTTTTGATTTTCAAAATCATTCAAGTTCAAGAATTTTTATGTAAACATCATTTGAATTGAAGATTCTTCAATTTAAAATATTGCAAGTTTTAAGTTTTAAAATTAAAGACGCTGTAATTTTGATGATCTAAATTCGAAATTTCTTCAATTTGCAAAATCCAAATTGAAAATTTGACTTTTAATCTTCAAAGTCAATAAAGTTTAAGAATTTGTTTACACAACTTTAAAATCGAACAGTTTTCAATTGCAAGTCTTCAAAACTGAAGATTTTTTAATTTTCAAAATACACAATTAAAAATTAAGCATTTTCTAAGTTATACAATTTAAAATGTTGTAGTTTTGATGAATTATATTACAAATTTATTTGAATCTATTGCTTTTTTATTTGAAAATTTACAATAAAAAATTATGCAAGTTTTACGTTTTACAAATAAAATTTTTTCTTTGTTAAAAATTCAACTCTTTTCGTATAATATTAACCATTTGTCTAAAATTCATATTTTGTTGCTGATAAGTCAACTGAAATATTTTTTGGACGAAAAATATTTTTTATGAAAGTTTGTCTCTTTATTTTAAGAGTTCATTTTTTTAAATAGAAGTGTTGCATCTTTCTTAGAGAAAAATGCAACTGTTTTGTTGAAAATTCAACTATTTCCTAAAAAATTTACTTCTTGTTTAAAATTTGTATTTTTATTCAGAAAAGTCTGCTGAAATCCTTCTGGATGAAAGTTCAACTCCTCTTTAGAAAAATTTTTCTTTTGAATTTAAAAATTCGCCTGTTTTAGTAGAATTTTCATTTTTCTTGGATAAAAATTGAACTGGAATCTTCTTTGGATGAAAATTTGAGTATTTTTTTAAGTGTTTTTTTTTATTATTTCATTTGTTTTAAAAGAAATATTTCATCTTTCTTGAATAAAAATGCATCTGTTTAAATTCAACAATTTTGTTGAAGAGTTATACTTTTTGGTTGAAAATTCTGCTGTTTCTCTGAAAATTTAACTATTTTGTAGAAAATTTACTTTTTGGTAGAATTTAATATTTTTATGTTGAAACGAGAACTGAAATCTTTTCTGGATGAAAATTCAACTATTTTTTTGAAATTTTTTTTTCATTAAAAAAGTCATCGGGTTTAAGAGAAATTTCATCTTTCTTGGATAAAAATGCAACTGTTTGGTTGAAAGTAAAACTATTTTGTTGAAAAGTCATACTTTTGATTGAAAATTCTACTGTTTTGCTGAAAATTTAACTTTTTCGTAGAAAATTTACTTTTTGTTTAAAATTCATATTTTAGTGTTAAAAAATGAACTGAAAGCTTTT
>CAKNXH010063747.1:11034-22858 GCA_932178445.1 Andricus quercusramuli | reverse complement strand
TGGGTAGAGAATTCAACAAATTTGTGAAAAAGCCCACTTTTTTTGAAAAAAATTCATCTTTTTGGATGAGAAATTTAATTTTGTTCCTAGAAAATTTTCTTTTTAAATCCATATTTTGATCTTGAAAAGTCAACGGGAATTTTTTGTGGCTGAAAATTCAACTACTTAAGAAAAAAATCTTTTTTCCTTTTCAAATAAAAATTCATTTTTTTATATAAAAATGCAACTATTGGGTAGAGAATTCAACAAATTTGTGAAAAAGCCCACTTTTTTGGGTAAAAATTCGTCTTTTTGGATTGGAAATTCAATTTTTTTCGTAGAAACTTATTCCTTGGTTAAAAATTCATATTTTGATCGTAAAAAGTCAACTAAATTTTTTTTTCAACAGAAAATTCAACTATTCTTTCAAATTTATCCTTGTGGTTTATAAAATCATCCGCTTTGGTAGATTTTTTTTTTATAAGAATGCAACTTTTTGGTTCAAAATTATTCTTCTTTGCTTGAGTATTCAATAAAAAAAAGAGTAATTTTTAACAAATACTGTAATAGTTGATAGTTCAACCAAAAAAGATTTTTGTTTTAAATAAAGCATTTTCGAATATTTTTTTTTATATTTTGAAAATTATGAAATAATGATGAAATGATGAAATTCTGAAACTTTTGTTGTTGAAATGTCAACTATCACATTATTTTTTAACAATTAATCTTCTTGGATTAAAAATTGAACAACTTGGTTGAAAGTTTACCTACTTTGATAGAAATTCATTCAAATTTCAAATTTTAAAATTAATTTTAAAAATAAAAAAAAATTCTCTTTAATAAAGCATTTTCATCCAAAAAATCACTTTCTTAAGAAATCATTTTTTCAAGAGTTATATTTTTAGTTGAAAATTTATCTCTTTGATTGAAAGTTTATGGTTTTTTGTCAATTAATCTTTTCAAATTGAAAATTCAACCACTGGGGTAAAAGTTAAACGACATTATTAAGAATTTATTTTTTGGATTGAAGGCTTTGCTTAAAAATTTAACTATTTAGTGGAAAAGTCTTTTTTTATTAATTAATTTTTTAACTGAAAATGTAACTTTCCCATTTTCTTGAAGATTGATCATTTTAGTTCGAAATTCTCCTTTTTAGTTTGAAATTCTCCTCTTTTGGTGAAAAAATTTTTTTTTTTTTTATTAAGATTTCATTTTTGTTGGGTAAAAATACATCAGTTACGTAGAAAAAATAATTTTCAAAGTCATATTTTTTATTTTTAAATTCAAGTTTTGTAGAGAAAAATCGTTTTCTGGCTTCAAGATGCAACAATTGAGGTAAAATTTTCTTTCCTTACTGAAAAATCTTTAATTGTTGAAAATTCGTCTTTTTTTAAACTTTTTAAAAATAAATTTCATGTTTTTTTATTTAAATTTAGAATAACAATTGGTATTTTATCACGAAATTCTGCAGACTTCAGACTTTTTCTAATCTGTCAAGTGTCAACAGAGGAAGATTTCATATTTTTATTTATAAAATTAATAAAAATGACTTATTTGGCAAATTTAATATGAGTGGTAAGATCGAGTACTTGGAAAAATATTCTGTTGCACCCCCTCCAAGCAGAGATTATTACGGCATCAAAGTTCTTCGTGATGAGGTGTCAAAAAATTTTCAAAACTGATAACCTAACATTTAAAAAAATAAAAAATAACAAGAATTAAATTTTTTTTTGAACCTTTACATTTATTCTCTTTTAGGTAATTTTATTTGTATGGAAAATATCCCACGGACCACATCGAGCACCGACGATTAAAGTTACAAAGTTTTCAGAATTTAATGACGATAAAACATTGCAGGACGAAGTACAAAGAGTATTTGGTATTTTTTCATTTAATTTGTCCTAGAATGTTTATGAAAAATGATTTAAAAAATTAAATTATAACAATTTAATTCAGGTAATTATTTGTTGGATCACGTGAAAAATATAGCAAGAAATAAGGCAGATTCAATTTTGACTTTTCCAAAAAACGTGATTTCGAAAATATCGAAGTATTTGAAGATCAAGGACATCATCAATTTAACGTCTTTATCACGTGCCTCCAAAGAGGTATAATTATTTGAAAAAAATATAATTATTAAAAAATGATTTAAAACATTGTTCTAAAAGTAGTTTGAAAAAAAATTATCCTCCTGTGGTGAAAAGTCAACTGGTTTGTTGATAATTTTTGTTTTCGGTTGATTATTTAAATATTTTGTTAAAAATTTGTCTTTTTGGTTGAAGACAACTATTTTTAATAAAAAATTTGAATATTTTTTGGTTGAAATATTAACTATCACATTTTTCGTTAATAATTGATCTGTTTTAATTAAAAATTGAATTCTTTGTAGAAAATTCAATAATTCTTTAAGAAAGTTATTGTTTTGATTAGGGATTCATCATTTGAGCTGAAAATTCATTCCTTTGGTTGCAAATTTAAATATTTTTCTGAAAAATGTTTGTTTTTTCTGTGAAAATTTATTTTTTTTTTAGCTGAGAATTGACCTATTCCAGTTGAAGATTCATGATTACAGTTTAAAATTAATCTCTTTGGCACAAAATTTAAATATTTTGTTGGGAAATCATTTTTTTTAAAGAATTTATTTTGTGAAAATTTAACTATTCAATTTTTGGTGGCAAATGTATCCTTTTTAGTAGAAAATTCAACTATTTGATTGAAAATTCAATTCTTTTTAGTCGATCAGATTCCAAATTTTTTGTAGGTCTTTCACAAATGCATGTTTAACCAATACAATAATCAATAATAATCAATAATAATAACAATCTATAATATTTTATAATTTATAAGTTTCAAGTTGTACAATTTAATGTACTGTAATTTTCAGGATTATTATTCGAAATTTCTTCAACTTGAAAGATTAATTTTAATTAACTATTTATAGTTAGAAGAAAGTTGAAAGGTTAAAAAATGATGAAAGAATGGTACTAACGAAAATGGTGATCACAAAATTTTTTATTACAAATTTTTCTTTACAAATTTAAGTCAATTTCTTTAACAAGTTCTTAAATTGAAAATGCAAAAGGATTGGGACAAAATTCATCTTTTTTAGTTAAAAATTCTGCTATTTGGTTGAAAATGTAACAATTTTGTTGAAATTTTTTGTTGTTGTTGAAAATAAATTTTTTTCTTGAAAATTTAACTACTCCTTTTTTTGGTTAAACCCCATTCTCTTTTAGTTGAAAATTCAACTATGCTGAGACTTAATCTCTTTTTGTTGAAAATTCAACGAATTGGATGAAAGTTGAACAAGTAGGTATGTTAAAAATTAATTTTCTTTCATTTTTATTTATTTATTTTTCTTTATTTTTGCTATTAATTTATTTTGTTTAAAATTTCGTTGAAAATTAATTTTTTCAACTTGAAAATTGAACTATTCTCCTTTTTGGTTGAAAATCGATCGCATTTACTATAAAATGCAACTACCAAAATTTTCTATTGAGAATTCATCTGTTTTGAATAAAATTTTAATTACTTGGTAGAAAATTCAATTTTTTGTTGAAAATTCACATTCTCGGATGAAAAGTCAACTGCTTTGTCCAAAAATTAAAAAAATTTATTAGATTTATTCTTTTTATTTTGAAGATTCTATCAAATTTTGTTCTCTCTTGACTGATGGATCTCTTTTGGTGGAAAATTCAACTGTTTCCAGTGAAAAATTTGGATATTTTTTGGTTGAAATATCCACTATTACATTTTTTGTTTAAAATTCATCTGTTTTGGTTGAAAATTAAATTCGTTGTAGAAAATTCTATAATTTTGTTAGAAAGTTATTGTTTTGATTTAGGATTCATCATTTTAGTTGAAAATTCATCTCTTTGGTTAAAAATTTTAATATTTTTCTGAAAAATTTTTGTTTTTTCTGTGAAAATTTATTTTTTTAACTGAGGATTAACCTTTCTCAATTAAAGAGTCACGATTTTAGTTTAAATTTATATTTTTTGGCTAGAAATTTAAATATTTTGTTGAAAACCGATTTTTTTTGTTGAGAATTTATTTTATGACTGAAAATTAAGCTATATTGGTTTAAAATTCATCTCTTCCGTTGAAAATTTAACTGGTCCATTGCAAATTTGTTCAGTTTTGGATAAAAATTAATATTTGAACTGAAAATTTAACGATTCAATTTTCGGTGGCAATCGTATCCTTTTTAGCAAAAAATTTCACTATTCGGTTGAAAATTGAACACTTTTTAGTCAATCAAATTCCAAATTATTTGTGGCTTTAATTAATCTATAAGCAATAATAATCAATAATAATGACTTATCAATAATAATAACAATCAATAATATTGTATAATTTATAGGTTGCAAGTTGTACAATTTAAAATACTGTAATTTTTATGATTATTATTCGAAATTTCTTCAACTTGGTACATTAATTTAAATTGAATATTTAAGGTTGAAAAAAGGATGAGATATTAAAAAAATGATGAAAAATTCTACCAAAAATGGTAATCACCAAATTTTTTATTACAAATTTTTCTTTTCAAATTCAATTCAATTTCTTCAACAGATTCTTAAATTGAAAATGTAAAAGGTTTAGGACAAATTTCATCTCTTTTAGTTAAAAAATTCTACTATTTGGTTAAAAGTTTAACAATTTTGTTGAAAATTTGTTGTTTTTTTTTTGTTGGAAATAAATTTTTTCTTTGAAAATTTAACTATTCTATCTTTGATTGAGTATTGATCGTTTTTTTTTTCGAACATTCAACTATGTTGAAAATTAATCTCTTTTTGTTGAAAATTCAACTGATTGGAAGAAAGTTAAACAACTAGGTATGTTAGAAATTAATTTTATCGGTTGAAAATTGAACTATTTTGATGACAATTTATTTTTTGTTGTTGAAAATTAATTTTTTTAACTTGAGAATGTAACTATTTCATTTTTGGGTAAAAATTGATCGGTTTTAGTAGAAAATTCAACTATTAAATTTTCTATTGAGAATTCATCTGTTTTGTATAAAATTTTGATTACTCGGTAGCAAATTCAATTTTTTGTTGAAAATTCACATTCTCGAATGAAAATTCAACTATTTTGTAGAAAATTCGTATTTTGACTTGAATTTTAAAGATGAAAATTTAACTGTTCCATTTTTGGTTGAAAAAAGTAGTTCAAAATTCAACAATTTTAATAAAAATGAAATTTTTGGTTGAAAATTCATATTTTTGGGTTGAAAATTCAACTACTTCGTCCAAAAATTGACAAAATTAATTGGATTTATTCTTTTTATTTTGAAGATTCTATCGAAAAAATTTTCTCTCTTGACTGATAGATCTTTTTTGGTAGAAAATTTCACTATTCTGTAGAAAAGTCGTCTCTTTGAATTAAAAAATCATCCCTGTAGGTAGAAATTTGATCTTTTTTCTTTAAAAATGCAGCTGTTTGGGTGAGAATTCAACTATTTTTTGAAAATTCGTCTTTTTGGCAGAATTCAACTATTTTCAATAAAAATTTTTTTGTTAAGAATTCATCTGTTTTGGGTAAAAATTAAATTCTTTGTAGAATATTCAATAATTTTTTTAGAAAGTTATTGTTTTGATTTAGGATTCTTTATTTTAGTTGAAAATTCATCTCTTTGGTTAGAAACTTAACTACTTTGTTAAAAAAAAATTGTTTTTTGTATGAAGATTGATTTTCTTAACTGAAAATTAACCTATTCCAGTTAAAGTTTCATGATTTTAGTTTAAAATTAATCTCTTTGGGTGAAAATTTAGATAATTTGTTGGAAAATCGCTTTTTTGTCAGAATTTATTTTGTGACTGAAAATTAGGTTATTTTTGGTTGAAAATTCATCTCTTTCGTTAAAAATTTAACTATTTTATAAAAAATATATTCTGTTTTGGATAAGAATTAATTTTTGAACTGAAAATTTAAAAATTTAAAAAATTCATCTCCTTTACTTCAAAATTCTACTAATTGGTTAAAAATTTAACAATTTTGTTGGAAATCTGTTTTTTTTTTATGAAAATAAATTTTTTCTTGAAAATTTAATGATTTGATTTTTGGTTGAGAATTGATCGTTTTCAGTTAAACATTCAAATATGTTGAGGATTAATCTTCCTTTGTTGAAAATTCAACGAATTGGATGAATATTGAACAAATAGGTATGTTAAAAATTAAATTTATTGATTGAAGATTTTTCTATTTTGTCCACAATTTTTTTTTTGAAAATTAATTTTTTTACTTGAAAAAATAACTATTCCATTTTTTGTTGAAAATTAATCGATTTCAGTTCAAAATTCCAAAATGTTAATGGAAATGAAATTTTTTGTCGAAAATTCATATTTTCGGGTTGAAAATTCAACTGCTCAGTCCAAAAATTCAACAAATTCATTGAAAATTCTTCTTTTCGTGTTGGAACTTCTATCAAATTTTTTTTTCTCTATTGACTTATAGAAATTTGACCTTTTTTCATTAAAAATGAAGCTGTTTGGTTGAGGATTCAACTATTATTTGAAAATTCGTCTCTCTTAGTTGCATTCGAAAATGCTTTATTTCGAATAAAAATTTTTTTTGATTGAACTATCAAATATTACATTATTTGTTAACAATTATTTTTCTTTGCTCAAAAATTCATTCTTTAAAGATTTATCTGTTTGGTTGAAAATAAAATTATTTTGTTGAAGATTTTTCTTTTTTAAATTGAATTATCTTTTTTATGAAAATTCAACTTTGTGGTTTACATTAATTTTTTTCGTTGAGCATTAATTTTTTTGTTTGAAAATTCGATTGTTTTGTAAAAAAATTGTCTTTTCGCTTTGAAACCTCCTCTTTTGGTAAAAAATTCATCATTTAAGTTGAAAATTCAACTATTTTTTTGAAAATTTAACTATTTTGTTGTCAATTTGTGAAAAAAAAATTCTAAATTGAAATTACGAGGGGGACATAAATTAATTAAAATTTCGAATTCCAAGTTATATTAACCCCAGTATCAATTATTACCTTATTTGTTAAAATTTGAACTTTTTTGGATGAATATGTAACTACTTGGTTGAAAGTTTATCTACTTTGTTAAAAAATCCATTTTTCTTAATATTCGTCTGTTTGGTTGAAAATTAGACTATTTGATTGAAAATTCTTCTTTTTTTTGTTAAAATAAATTTGTACAACTAAACATTTAACTGCTACATTTTGGGTTGAAAAATCATCTTTTTCAGTTGAAAATCTAACTTTTTGGCCAAAAATTAATTTTTTTTTGTTGAAAATTAATTTCTTTGTTCCAAATTTTACGTTTTTGCAGAAAATTGTCGTTTCGCTTTAAAACCTCCTCTTTTGGTGGAAAATTCCTAATTTAAGTGTAAATTTCAACTATTTTTTCGAAAATGTAACTGTTTTGACGACAATTTGCCGTTAAAAATTGAATTACGAGAGGTAGATCATTTAAATGAAATTTCAAATTCCAAGTTTTTTTAGGTCTTTGACAACGAAGTCGTTTGGGAAACTTTGTACAAAAAATACAAAAGGGCAAAAATCAGCAAAGAAGAGAAAAAATACGCCATGGCTTCAAGTTGGAAACAATTACTTAAGGAAAGACAAATACAGGAATCTATAAAAAAGAACAAGGTACTTAATAATATAAAATATAATAATAATATCCCTTCGGGAAACGGATGAGAGCCACTGTGAAGTTAGCTGTCGAACGCAGCTCGGCTCTCAAATGCGGAGAACCGTCGGCCCGGCACGAAGGGGGTCAGTAAGGCGCGTGCCCGACGTGCGCGCGCACGCTTACCGTTGGTGCGACCCGGATCTCCGCATGTGAGAGCCGAGCTGGTCTCCTCAGCTTACCTCACAGTGACACTAGTCCACTCCCTGCTCATTTAAAGAGGAAAAAAAGTAAAAATTATTCGATTTTCGAAAACATTTCCGTAAATAAATTAATTTTGTTTGCAGTCACAAGATAAAAATTTCCAGCCGAAAGTTAAAGAACGTTCGTCTGCTATTAATTTAACAACAAACCAACGGAACCCAAATTCCTCGACTTCTTCTAAAAAAATAGAAGATTCAAGAAAGATTTTAAAATCAGAACCGTCCTTACGATTAAACACGTTATCAAAAATAGTTCCAGAAAAAAAGAAGTTGAGTTTAAAAAGCACGGTCTCCATGACTCAAATAGTTGATGCAAACAAATTATTGCCAACTAATAAACTGAAAATTGATTTGAAGGAAAAAGAAGTTAATCGATCTCAACTCTCGATCAACAAAAAAATGTCGCCAAACAAAAATTTGTTAACGAAACCTAAAAGCGGCGTCAGTTTAAAATCTACTGAGGATTTGAAAACCAAAAAAAGCTCCTCGAAAATTTTGGAAACGAAAAAATCGAGTCAAAAACTGTTACCCGAAAAATCCAAAATACAAAAAAAGGAGTGTAAAGCAAAGAAAATTGGTGGAAGCAAATCTACAATTTTGAATAGTGATAAAACTCTTTTTAATGATCTTCATATTGATGATATCAGTTCCTTAATTGAGGAAAGTTTGAAAAATTTCAAAAGTCCAAGAAGTATATTCAATTACGACTTTAGTATCCTAGACGATAAGAAATCAGCAGGAGATTCGAAAAATATTTCTCCCAGCTCAGAAATTCAAATTTTGAAAAAAGATTTTCCTCATCTGGAAGGTGACTCAAATTCTTAAGCTAGGAGTGATACTCAAATTGATGAAACAAAAAATGTGGCACATTTTACTCAAAAATATTTGGATGCACGTGCTGAATTTAGGAAAAAAATGTCAGAAACTTCTAATCTTTCCGCCTCAAAAATCGAAAGTTCGAAAAGTTCTGATGCGGATGAGAAATTTCCGAAATCGTTGAGTACTATTCCAGAAAATTTGAGAAAAGCTCGAGCCGCTTTTTTTGCTGCGAAATGAATAGAGGGTAAAAATATTAGCCAGGATAAATTTTTAATTTCTGCAACCAGGGAAAGCAGTGTTATAAAAAAGTGATTTTTTAAAAATTGTATTTTTTTATTTTTTAAACGTGATATTTGAATTAGAGAAAATTGTATGAAGGATGTAAATTTGGGAAAAGTATAAAAATATCTCCTTGGGTTTTGTGAATAAAATTTGGTTAGACTTTCAGTAGTTGCTCTATTTATTAGTTCACCATAAATAATTAAGAAAATAGCACCAACATTTTCTTGAAAAGCAATGTATATTTTTCGAAATACTAAAAAAAATCACAGAATCTAAAAAATTTAAAAAGAAACCTTTTTTATATTCTTTTCGAAGAAAATTGAAGAATTTGAAATTGTTCATTATTCAATTTTCAACTGTCTATTCAAGTTTGAACCAAATTGTTGAATTTTAAAACCAAATATGATTTTTCAAGAAAAAAATTAATTTTCCACTAAACAGTTGAGTTTTCAAATGAACAGTTTAAATTTAAAATTAATAGATACATTTTTTACCAAAATAGTTTAATTTTTAAGCCAAATAAATAAATTTTCAAAATACAGATGAATTTTTTATCCAAAAAGTTGAATATTGAAACAAAAAAGTTTATTTTTAACCCAAAAAAATGATCTGTCTTCCATAAACACCATAAATGATG
This sequence comes from Andricus quercusramuli, assembly GCA_932178445.1. Classification (NCBI taxonomy): domain Eukaryota; kingdom Metazoa; phylum Arthropoda; class Insecta; order Hymenoptera; family Cynipidae; genus Andricus; species Andricus quercusramuli. The sequence continues at coordinate 13,275 of CAKNXH010063747.1, read as the reverse complement.
AATTTTTTTACGAAAACACGAATTTAAGAAAATTAAAAAAATTAAAAATGTTCAAATTCTGTTCTTACAAATTCATCTCTTTGTGTAGACATTTTTATTCTTTCGATTTAGAAAGGTAACTTTTTGTTGCAAATTTAATTATTTTGATAAAAATTTGCTAATTTTAGTAAAAGTTGATCGTTTTTGTTTTAAAATTTAACTGCTTAATTGAGAATTTATAATTTCGGAATGAAAATTCAACTATTTTCGTAAAATTTTAATCTTTCTTGGTTAAAATTCCAATTTTTTGGATGAAAATTAATCTGTTTTGGTGAAAGCTTGAATTATTTCGTACAAAATAATTCTTTTTTATCTAAATTCAACTGTTTTGGATTTGAAATTTGAATCTGCTTCAGTAGAAATAGCAACTAATACAATTTTTCATTGAAAATTAATTTTTTCTTGTTGAAAATTAAGGTATTCCATTTTTGGTTCCAAATTCCTCTTTTTTAGTTAAAAATTCAACTTCTTCATCGAAAGTCAACGACTTTATTAAAAATTTATTTTTTTGGTCAAAGCTTCATCGTCTCTGGTCAAAAATTCATTTTTTTTAATTCAATTATTTGCTAGAAAATTGAAGTAATTGGTTCAAAATTAAACATTTTTGCTGAAAATACAACAACTTAGTTGTTTTTTAAATGTTTTTGTTCGAAATTAGTCTTTTTGGTTTGAAAATGGTAGGAAATTCAACTATTTGGTTGAAAATTAAATTTTCTTTTTTGAAAAATAATATTTTTGGTATGAAAATTCAAGCATTTTTTTTTAAATTTAAGTATATTAGTAGAAAGTCAAAATTTTATCGAAAATTAACATTCTTGTTGACAGAGGAATATTTGGTTGCAAATTCGTCTTTTTTGTTTAGAAATGATAAAAAATTTAACTATTTTGTAGAAAATCAACTTTTTGTCGAAGAATAATTTTTTTGTTGAAAATTAGTATTTTTGGTACGACAATTTAATCGTTTGGTTGAAAATTTGTTAAAAATTAAACATTTTTTGTGAAAAGTGAAAATTTGGTTTAAAAGTAACTTTTTTGTTGAAAATTCATCCTTTAGGCTTGAAAATTCATTTTTCTGGTAAAAAAATTTCATACTTTTTTTTTTAAATATAAATGTTTCGTTAGAAAATGTGACTGAAAAATCTTATTTCAACTGGTGCCTATTTATTTTTCATAATCAAATTTTTTGTGAATTATCGTCCTGGTTATTTTCATTTTTAAACTATAAAATTAAGAAAGTGAGAAAAGTAACTTTTCAGGTAACTTGAAGTTACTTAAAACTTAAAAAATAAATTGTTATTTCAAATTTTCATTTTGTATTGAACATTATTTTTCTCTTCAAACTATAATTCGACGAAATTTTTTTTTCTTGACGCATCATTTTTTCTGGTTGAAAATTCGTCCTTTTGGTTTGAAAATTCAACTCTTTTTTTTATTTAAAATTAGGATATTTCATATTTTTGATATCAACTATTATATTTTTCGTTAAAAAAACCCGCGAATTAATTAATTTTTGTTTAGTTCAAAATTCAACTATGTAGTTTAAAGTTAAACTACTTTTTTAAAAATTCAATTGTTTGGTTGAAGATTCATAATTTTCGTTAAAAATTTTGTCTTTTTTGGTAAAAAATTAATTTTCGTTGAAAGTAACTTTTGTGTTGACTAGTCGTCCCTTTGGCTTGAAAATTCATTTTTCTGGTAAAAAAATTTCATATTTTTGTGTAAAAACACAAATTTTTGGTTGAAAAATGTGACTGAAAAATCTTATTTCAACTAGTGCCTATTTCTTTTTCAATTAAATTTTTTGTGAATTATCGTCCTGGTTATTTTTGTTTTTAAACGATAAAATTAGGAAAGTGAAACAAGTAACTTTTTAGGTGACTTGAAGTTACTTTCTCTAGTGACTGTAACGACTACAATTTATAATTTTAACTTTTTGTACAATTAAAATTAACTAGTTACAAGTAACGTAACTGTAACTGAAGTAACTTTAACTAGTTGCAGTTAGAAGTAACGTAACTGCAATTAGTCACAGTTAAAATTAACGTAAATGTAATTAGTTACAGTTAAAAGTAAAGTAACTGTGACTAGTTACAGTTAAAAGTAACGTAACTGTAATTAGTTACAGTTAAAAGTAACATAAATGTAACCAGTCACAGTTAAAAGTAACGTAACTTTAACCAGTCACAGTTAAAAGTAACGTAA
>CAKNXH010063747.1:0-10738 GCA_932178445.1 Andricus quercusramuli | reverse complement strand
ACGTAACTGTAACTAGATACCATTAGAAGTAACGTAACTGTAACTAGATACAGTTAAAAGTAACGTAACTGTAACTAGCTATAGTTGAAAGTAACATAACTGTAACTAGTTACAGTTAGAAGTAACGTAACTGTAACTAGTTAGAGTTAAAAGTAACTTAACTGTAACTAGATACAGTTAAAAGTAACATAACTGCAACTAGTTACAGTTAAAAGTAACGTAACTGTAGCTAGTTAGAGTTAAAAGTAACGTAACTGTAACTAGTTACAGTTGAAAGTAACGTAACTGTAACTATAGTCAGTGAAAAGTAACGTGACTGTAACTAGTTGCAGTTAAAAGTAACATAACTGTAACTAGTTACAGTTAAAAGTAACATAACTGTAACTAGTTACAGTTAAAAGTAACGTAACTGTAACTAGTTACTCAAAAAGTAACTTACTCAACGCTGCTTCAGATTAAAAAAAAAATTCTCATAAAATGAATCGCCCTGAGGTCACATTGCCTCAGGTGAAAATTCCCAGGTGCCTAGTAACTTTTAAGTGTACAATGTTCGCAGCAGTGAAGAGAAAATCGACCTGGCGTTCTCGTACCGTCAGTGTCTCTTACTCCACGCGCAATCACAGCATATCGAAATGCATCGGTCAGCGGTGCATTGCGCCCATTCACAATAATTTTCCTAGTACAACAATTATTATTTTAATTTTTAAAAAAATTATACAGGCTACGTTTTTTTTGTGTTAAAATGTCGCGAATTTCGTGGATTTTCTGCTGTTCTGGAACAAACCTTCTCTCGCGTAATTGAGTGCACAGTCAATAATGGATCGGCTAGCGTGAACGTAATTCTCCTACTTCTGAGTGTGCGCATTTCATGCAGAAGCGCCGTGCAATGGCGAGTTGCGTACATAATGAAGCCAGTGCTCGTCATTCAGAGTAAGTATATAAAAAAAATGAGATTGGAAAAATTAGCGAATTTTTGAAATATATGTCAATTTTTATTTATTTATTTTATTTATTTATTTATTCCATTTATTTAGCCTATTTATTTATTTTATTTATTAATACAAATATTATGATAAGTTTATTACTATTGCTCAAACGTAGTTTTTTTTCAATAATTAAAAGTTATAATTATTAATACTTTTCTCCTTTTTTGTTTGCAGTTATTAACAATAATAAAAAGATAAAGACACCACACTTTCATAGAATATATTTATTTTTTATTAAATAATCACATCAAATTTTTGATTATTTTTTACCACTTAAATAAAAAAAATAGTATTTTTTATTGTCTAAATAAGAGATGAACACATTTTTCACGACGCCTGAGATATTTGGCGCGAAAGTGGAATGAGTCAGTATGTCTGACTCTAATAGGACCACGGCTTTTACTACTTACGATCAAATGCACAAATTGATTTTTACTTCAATTCTTAAAAATTTACTAAAAGATTTTATCTAATAAAATTGATGGATCGAAACTCCAACGAAACGAAATCATCAACAAATTTCCATCAAAATTGATGAAAAAATTTGTTAGAAAAATATAAATTTTCGAAAATTTTGAAGCTTTTTAAGGGGTTTGCAAAGCTTTGAGATCATTTTTCTTAAATTCTAGAAAAGCTTTCAATTAATTCTTTTTTTTTTTAAATTAATTTCAAGAAAATATCTGTAGTGATTCTGAAGTATTTCAAATTATTTGCTGAACTTTTGGAAAAAAATGTAGAAGATTTTAAACCAAATTTTTGAATTTGTTATAATTACAAAAATGAAGAAAAAGTTCGAGTAATTTTAAGAGATATTCAGGAGTTTTTTAAAGTTACAAAAATGATTATAAACTTAAAAAGGTTTCAATAAATTGAAAACAGAATGCAGATTTTTGAAGATATCAAACAAAATTTTTTTTAATTTTTTGAAGAGCTTTGAAAGGGTTCAAGAGAATAACATTTTTTGTAAAATTTCTAGGGAAATTTAAAATGATTTCTTATTTTAGAGAATTCATTTTTAGAGAATATTTGAAAAGATTTCGAAACATTCAAAAATATTTTAAAAATTTTCAAAGAAAAGTCTTGAAGATTTCAAGGCAACCTTTTTGATGTTGCTGAACTTTTCCAAAATTTTAGTAAAAATTCCAATTGGTTTATAAAATATTCAAAAGTTTTTAATAAATTTCAGTTATAATTTAAACTTTGACAAGATTTCCAGAAACTTAAAGTAGCTTTTTGAAGATTTCAAAATAAAATGTAGAAGTTTTCTAATATTTCGCAAGGTTTCAAGAGTGAAAAATCAATTAAAAAAAAATATATGAAAATATTTTAGAATATAACTGAAGGTTTCCAAAATTGTGAAAATTCTCAGATTGTAAATTTTGAGGAATTTTAGAAGTTTTGAATACATTGAAAATATTTTTAAACATTAAAAGATTTTTGAAAACTTGTCAAATATTCATAAATTCTGTTAAAGAATTCTTAATAAAGAAATGTTGTGAAATTCTGTAAAATAAAATAAAAATTCTTAGATTTTTTCTAGATACTTTTTCGACTTACCTGAAATCTTCAAAAATCTTCTTGGATTTTCTCGAGAACCTGAGGAAAATTATATTCATATAATTTCAAGGCAAATTAACGAAGAAACTTAAAATTAAAAATTATTCTTCTCTTCAAATCATAACTTTGCCTACATTTTTTATTTACTGAAAAATCTATTTTTGTTGAGGAATCAACTATTTTGTTGAAAATTTCTCACTTTAGATTAATTTGGCTATAATCGATTCAAAGTTGAATTATTTTTCAGTTTTGATATCAACTATTGTATTTTTCATTGAGAATTAATTTTCCATGTGAAAAATTCAACTTCTGGGTCAAAAGTTAAACAAAATTGTTAAAAATTGTCTTATTTGGTAGAAAATTAAGCATTTTAGTTAAACATTCATTTCTTTGTTTGAAAAAGTAACTACTTTGTTGGAAACTTGTCTTTTTTGAAAAATTAATTTTAGAAAAATCTTTGTATTGATTTTGTAACATTTCGCATGATTGAAAAGATACAAAAATAATTTCAAACTTAAAAAGATTTCACTTATTTCAAGAGAATACACAATTTTTCTTAAGATTACTGAGAAAATGTTGAATGACTTTTTATTTTACAAAAATTACTTTCAAAGAATATTTAAAAATATATAAAAACATTCTCAAATATTTCCGATGTAGCCCAAAAATAATCCGGGAGATCTTCAATTTTGCAGATTTTTTTTCAAAATTGTACGATTCTTAAAATTCCTAGAAATATTAAAATTTATTCTTTAATTCGAAAAATTAATTGAAGGGAAATATTTGGGAAGATTTTTAAAAATTTCCAAAATTGTAAAAAACGATTTTGGAAGATTTAAAAAAATAGGAATAGCTCCAGTCAGTTTAAAAGATATTTAAGAATTTTTGATGTTTAGAAGAGATTAAAAATATTTTAAAACTTTTAAAGATTTCCGAAAATTTGTGAAATATTTTTTAATTTTCTCTAAACTTTTTAAAATTCTGTAAAATGAAACAAAACTCTCAGAAATTTTCTAAATACTTTCTCGACTCATCAGAAATTAAAAAAAATCTTTTTGAACATTTTCGAGACACGTAGCAAAATTATGTTCATATAACTTCATAGAAAATGTACAAAGAAACTTAAAAAATGAATTGTTATCTCAAATTTTTATTTTGTATTGAACATTATTTTTCTCTTCAATGATTTGCCTAAATTTTTTTTTCTTGACTCAACATTTTTTATGGTTGAAAATTCGTTCTTTTGATTTGAAAATTCAACTCTTTTTTTAATTTTAAATTAAGATATTTCATATTTTTGATATCAACTATTATAGTTTTCGTTAAAAATGTATCTTTTTTAGTTGAAAATTTAACTATTCAGTAGAAAGTTAAACTACTTTCTTAAAAATTTAATTGTTTGGTTAAAGATTCATAATTGTCGTTAAAAATTTGTATTTTTTGGTAAAAAATTAATGTTCCTGGTAGACAGTTTATGTATTTTATTGAAAATTAAACTACTTGGTTGAAAATTAACGTGTTTACCTAAAATTCATATTTAAGGGTTTGTCTCAATGAATTTAAACATTATTAATAAAACGGACCATTTTTTAATTTTTAAATGAGTTTATAAAATTGTAGAAAAAACTTTGACTTATTGCAAAAGGTAACTTGAAGTTTTAGAAGGCTTAACAGAATTCAAAAATAATTTAACATTTGAAAATATTTCAAAAAATTGTAAACAATAAACAGATTTTTGAAGATTGCGCAATAAAATTTTGAAGCTTTTTTAGGATTTTGAAAGTTTTTAAGATAATAATTTTTTTTTAATATCCAAGGAAACATTTTCATTTATTTTTTATATAAAAGAATTAATATCATGGTATTGTTTAGAAATATTTTCAGATATTTCAAAGATTCTCTGGAAATTTTAAAAAGAATTGCAGTTCAGTTTTGATTACCTAAAATTCCATTTCGATTAAAATTTTTTGAAGCCCTCTATTTTTAAAACATTAAAGATTGAAAATTTTTAAGTTTGATATGATGAATTCAAATTTTTTATAAATTGTTTAGTTTTAAACATATTCATAATAATTGACGCATTAAATGTTTCAATTTTAGCTTTAAAATTTGAAACCATCTAAATATAAAAGTTTTAATATTAAAATATCGATTTTTGAACTTTTTAAGTCAATATTTACCATTTTAAACGTTTTTCGGTTCCGTTTTTCCGTTTTTCGGCTCCGGTGGTTCGGAACCCACCTTAAGCTGTAGGTCCCCTCAGAAGAGGCTGGTTTCCAAAATTAGAATAAAAATTCTATCGCTTTTAAATTTTTTAATCTTTTATTATTATGTTTCCAGCGACACGATGGATGATGATAACGACGAAAAAGATAGTACAAAAAGGTAAAATTAAAACCAAAAATAATATTGGGAATCGCAATAAGAAATCGAGAGATAAATTTTTTTTTTAATTCCAGAAAATCTCGAAATCTAAGTGAAAAAAAGAGAAGGGATCAATTTAATTTGTTGGTAAATGAACTTGGAAGTATGGTGAATACAAATACAAGAAAAATGGACAAATCTTCTGTGCTGAAATCAACGATACTCTTTCTGAAAAATCACAATGGTCGGTAAATTAAAATACAAAAATTATTTTAAAATTATGTTTTCAAAATAATTTGAAAAATTATTTTCTCAAAAAATTTATAATAATAATTTTATATGTAGATATTGCTGCGAGGTCGAGAGTACATGAAATTCAGGAAGACTGGAAGCCCTCATTTCTATCGAATGAAGAATTCACTCATCTTATTCTGGAGGTAATATAAATAAAATTTTTAGACAATGTTATTTATTTATTATTATTACATATACATTTTCAGTTTGTTCTTTTGAATTTTCTGGAATTTTGTAAATCGCAATTTCCAAATTAGGGATTATAATGCTAAAAATTTATTTCTAAAAGAGAACATTTAAATTGTAAATGATTTGTTAATAATTAAGGCAACAATTCTGTTCTTAGCTTTGTGACCAAATAATATGATGTTAATGTTTTTTGTTTACATGGTCTAAAATCAATATTTTTTCAAATTTATTATTAGTTATGTAAGATATGAAAAAAATGTCTCTAGCTTCGCTGGGATTCGAACTCCAGATCTTTCGAATCCCAGCGGAGCTAGAGAGATTTTTTTTCACAAGTTATAAAATTAATAATCAATATTGAAAAAATATTGATTTCAGACCATGTAGACAAAAAGCATTAACATCACATTATTTACTATATTTTGCTCGTTAAAACCCATAAAATAAATTAATAATTTCTGACCAAATGTTTGAAAAGTGATAAAAGGAATCTATTCATAACCCCTTGAAAAAATTTATTTCTGAATGTTTCTGAAAATTATTGATAAAAGATAAAAATGTAATTGTTTTTTTTTATGTCTTGAAATAATTCTGTTCTTAACATTTTGCTGCTACATTATATTTGTAAACTTTTTCAATATCTGAGTTATTATTTGAGCCTTTATTTTAATGCATGTTCTTTAATTTTTGCAAGAATTTGAGAAACTTTAGGAAAACTTTGAATTATTTTTAAATATATTCAAAATAGTTTTAGGAATTTTTGAAAGATTTGCAAATAACTTGATATTTGTGTTACGTCCTGAAGGGAACAAACTTACCTGTTAAAAATAATTAATTAAAAGGTTTTCTCGTTTTTGAACGAAATCTAGGATTTCGAAACAGGGATGAGAATAACTTCCGAAGGTTGAGATAAATACACAATAATCTACTAATTAATTGAAATACATTTTAGATATAATATTTGAGTTTATTAAATATAAGAAATTACAAAATGAAAGAGAGATAGCTGAAGTTAATTGTTTAAGAAAAAATAGAAAAAGGATTTGTTTTTAATGAGTTGATTTTTGATTTAACTTGTTGTACTTTGTTTTCATTAAAATGTCAATTAGCACTGGTAACTCTCGGGCAGCGAAACTCCTCATCCAGATCTCCACCTTGAAATAAAGGAAGATCTTAATGACGAGTTTTAAAAGAGAAATTTAAATATTGTGAGTTATTAACTCATTGATAAAAACTTACCTAATATAAATAATCCAATTTGTGCTCTTTCAAACTTGGCGAGTAACTTTGGGGATTCACTGAATATTGGAAGATTCTTCGATAAACCGGTTTTGTGAATGGTTGGATTTCCTTTCAAGTTGAATGGGAAAATTACTGGTACTGGTGGTGGCGTTTATTACCGTCCTACGGTAACGTTGATCTTCCTTCAGGTGGCTCTCCGTTCCGATGTTTGACAATGAGTATCTCGTCAAAGGAGTATATTGGGGAGCAGGTGGTCTCAGGTCCCCAGCAGGTAGTTAGGGTAATATAACTTGACAATAGGATTGTCAAGGGATCTTGGGGTTTAGTTTCACTGGCTTTAAAGGGATTTTGAAATTTACAATCGACTTCAGTTCGATTGAAATTTCCGAAGCACTACACTGACTTTACTTTTATTTTTCACGAGCTTTAATTTCGACTACTTGGAAAGAGGTTTCCAAATACCCGGAGTCTGTCTGTATTTATTTGGAGAATGTGCTCTGGGGCAGAACTTCCGTCCGATTTCGAATTTGAGATAAATTTAGAGTTTTTAGCAGAGCTTCCGCTTGATTTGAAATTTGAAGATACACTGACTTTTTAGCAGAGCTTCCGCCCGATTTGAAATTTGTAGATAGACTAATGTTCTGATTCTGATCCTGGGTTTATATACACCACATTCCATTGTGGTAACAACCAAAAACTTGACAACCAAAAACTTGACGGCGAGGGGACGTAACAATTGAAATCAATTGATATCCAGATGTCCATATCTGAAGGCGTAGTGCACGGGGGTGACATTTCTAGAGTCCAAGGAATTGGTCATTGTGCCACCCTCTTTAATGTTTCTTGGCTGACTTTTATGAGTTGCGTTCGGAGATTTGTAGACAAGAAGTTATTCTATCAAGTCACTATATCCAGGTGTCTATAGTTGAAGGCGTAGTACACGGGGTGTCGTTTCTTGAGTCCAAGGAGCTGGTCATTGTGCCACCCTCTTTAATGTTTTCGTGGCTGACTTTTATGAGGAGAGTTCGGAAATTTGTAGGTGAAAAGTCATTGTATTTAACGGTGTATAGAAAGTGAAGATTTCTAAACTGCGTGGTATTACTGCGGAGTTCAGACTATTGATTTTATCATGATGGATAAAAATGTATATGACCGAGTTTGTGCATTTTTATAAGTACATAATCCTTTTGTATCATAATTAATAATATAAATTATAAGTATAAATGTAGCGATTATTGAATATATAAGTATAAATAATATAGTTATATTACGTCACAGGACGTGACATTTGTATAAATTTGAAAGAATTTTCAACAAAATGTAGATTTTTGACGATTTTGAAATAAAATGTTGATTTTTCAAAAAGATTTTGAAACTTTTTAAGATAATTATTTTTCTTGTTACGATTCTAGAGAAAATTAGGAGCTTATTTTTATTTTTTTGTAAATAATTTCAGAAAATATTTTAAAATATTTCAAAACATTTTAAATAATTTCCTAAAATTTCGGAAAAGAATGCAGAAGATTTTGAAGTAAAATTTTTCAATTTTGCTACATTAGAAAATTCTAGAAAAATTGAAATAATTTTGAGAAATATTTAGAAATTAAAAAATATACAAAAAATGTAACTTGAGAAAATTTCGACAAATTAAATACAAAATGTAGAAATTTCAATATTAAAAAAATAGAAGCTTGTTAAAATTTTTGAAAGGTTTCAAGACAATACATTTTTTTGCGATTTCTGGAAAAATTTTTTATGATTTTTCATTTTACAAAATTTATTTTGAGAGAATATTCAAAAAGATTCCATAACATTTGAAAATATTTCCAAAATTTTCAAATACGAATCTGGAAGATTTTAAGGCAATTTTTTTATTTTTGCTGAATTTTTTCAAAATATCCGGAAAAATTCGAATAATTTAAAAAATTATTCATAAGTTTTTGAAAATTTTTGAAAATAATAAAAAATTTGATAAGATTTAAAAAAACTTTTTAGAAAACGCAGCATTTTGAAGATTCTGAAATAAAATGTTGAAGTTTTTTAAATATTACGGAAGGTTTTAATATTGAAAAATTAATTTTAATAGAATATTTAAAAATATTTTAAAACAATAAAAATAATTTGAAAAATTGTTAAAAAATAATCTGGAAGATTTTAAGATAACTTTAGTAATGTTTCGAATCAGTTTCAAAGATATTTGGGAAGTTTTGAATAGCTAAAAATTATTTCGAAATTTTGAAAAGTTTCCAAAAATTTATAAAATATTTATAAACTTCTGCAACTAAGTGCCCTGAATATCCTTTAAACTGACTCAAATTTTTTATAAATTTGTGTAATATTCTGTAAAATTCCGTAAAATAAAAAAATTCTTACAAATTTTTAAGATACTTTTTTGACACCTGAAATCTTTCAAAAATCTTATTGAATTTTCTTGAGAACTGTAGGAAAATTATATTCACATAACCAAAAACAAATAAACAAATAAACTTCAACAATGGATAGTTATTCGAAAATTTATTTTGTACAAAAAAAATTTTTTTTCCTACAAATTATAATTTGCCTACATTTTTTTTTCTTCACTAAAAAATCTTTTTTTTTTAATACAACAATTATGTTGGAAAATCGAATATTTGTGTGAAAATTCATCTCTCTTGGTAGAAACTTTTTCTTTGTTCAGTTAAATTGCAAGTTTATGGTTTGAAATAAAAATCTTTTTTGGTTGAAGATTCAACTATTTTGTTGAAAATTCGTCTCAACTTTTTGGTTGAAAATTTAACTGCATTATGAAAAATTCACTTATGCGGTTGAAAATTCATTATTTTAGTTAAAAATTTATGTTATTTTTGAAAATGTAACTATTTTCTTGAAATTTAATCTTCTTGGTTGAAAATTCATCTTTTTGGTCAAGGATTCAACTGTTTTGTTGGAAACTCGTTTTTTATATGAATTACTCTGTTTTTGATTTTAAATTAAATTTCTTTAAATTAAAATATCAACTATTTCATTCTTCCTCGAGAATTCATCTTTTTGTTAGAAAATTTGACTTCTTGCTCAAGAATTGAACTGATTTGCTAAAAAATCATTTTTTTGGTTAACGGTTCAGAATTTTAGTAAGAAATGAACGTTTTTGGTTGAAATTCCATTTTTTTGTGGAAATTTTGATTTCAAATATCTGAAAAGTTTCAAATAATCTAATAAATTATTGTAAATATTACATGTTTTATTTTAGTACTTTTCGCTGAAAAATAGTATTTGTTAAAAAGAATTTAAATAATAATAGTATATTATGATAATAATAATAATAATAATGAAGTTTCGGGAAAAAATTTAATATAAAATAATAAATTTTTTTTGGGTTGTGTTGGTATTTTTAACGGGAAAATAGCATTTACAAACAAAAATCATCATCAATATTCCCGCCATTTTTTTACAAATTTAGGTTATGTTAGCGTTTTACACCTGAATTTGGTATTTTTAGTAATAAATTACTAGATTTCAAGGAATAACAATTTTTCAACAAATTACGTTTTTCTGTTATTCAAGCGCCATGTTTAAAACAAAAATTATGAGATTATCAAGATGCATAATTTTTTAACAATTTCAGGTAACTTTGGCCTTCTGACTCGAAAATTGGTACTTTAAAAGAAAAATCATTTTAATTTGAACTATATTCAAAATATTTTACAAATTTTTGATCATTTTAGATTTTTTTGTCTAAAGTTTTTATTTTTAATAATAAAGAAAAATATTTTTAAAAAATCAATTTCAACAATTTTAGGTTATGTTAGCGTTATAAGCCAGAAATTGGTATTTAAAAAAAGCATTATACCCCAAACCAGCTTTCGAAACTTTTAACAATTTTGGATTACGTTAGTTTTTTTTGTCTGAAATTATTATTTTCAACAAGTTTAGTTTATATTTGTGTGTTCCACCTAAAATTACTGTTTTTTTACACACAAAAAATGATCAGATATAAATTCAATGATTTTTGTCTGAAATAATAAAATTGGTATTTTCGAACAAAAAATCGTTAGATTTAAATTCAATGCTCTTGGATTTAAAAAATTTCAAAAAAGTTTAATATTTTTGAAAACAATTTTAGGTTTTTT
>CAKNXH010063746.1:166799-207440 GCA_932178445.1 Andricus quercusramuli | reverse complement strand
GGTGAAAATAAAAAAGTTGGAATTATTTGATTTTTATTTGAAAAGAAAAATAATTTCAGATCAACATAAAACATTTCTTCTATTCATAATAATTACAATAAGTGAAAAAATAATGATTTTCTGGATGAAAATATACACTCTAACTTTATAATTTTTTCATATATGAGACTTATTTTTGTTAAATTAACACAATGTATCGATATCCTAATAATACTTATTTTCGTCATATTTTTACATTATAGGTTAATTTTATAAATTAATATTAATAAACCATTACATTTTTTGTTTATATATATTGAAGATGTTGAGAAATAATTTTTATGCTGTCAAGCATTTTATAATAAAAAAAATATTACTTTATATTTATTTAGAATAATTTTTTAATTGAAAAATAAAGGGAATATCGATTATTTTCCGTTTTTCAACTAACTTCAGTCGTTGAAATAACTTTTGTGTTACCGCATGACAAGTTTCTGGCATAAAATTTGTATTATTTCAAAGGATATATTTAGTTTGGAATAATCTATCAATCAAGTGCTTTACAGTTAACAACTACATGTTACTATTAATATTTTCTGCATCAACTCACTTCCAAAATATGCTTCTTCTGATTATAAACAATATTGTTACCGGATGACACCGAATTGTTCTTTGATATATTTCGGGCTTCTAAATTCGCTATTTTGGTCAAATAAAGACACTTTAATTGTAATTAAATGTTCACGTCTTGAAGTCTATTATTCAATGATCTTTAAATTATTAATCAATTTAGATGGGAAAATTAAACTCTTTAAGCCATAAAATCGAAGAAAATCTGTTTTTTCCGGATGACATAAAAACTAGGGGGCATTAAAAAGTAATTATAAAGCTATAACTATAACTGGGAAATAAAAAAACTATATATTGTAATTCTGCGATTAATTCCAAAAATACGAGTATTTAACAATTATATCTTATGCTTTCTTTTAAGGTAGTGTATACAAAGTCGGTACCGGTAAAAAAATGGTCGATACCGGTAAAAAAAATATTACCAGTACCGACAATTTTTTTATCAATTTTTTTAAGAGCATATTTTAAGGATACTTTAAGGAAAGAGCAAAAATAGTTAAACAATATTTTTCTCCCATGTGTTTAATGCTACTGTTTGATCCTCAATATCAGCCATCTAAAAACATTGGAAAAGGTTAGGGGTAAAACTTAACTTATTTCTGTGACTAATCACATAAGACGAAACATAAAGATGCAGGGATAAGGTTTTGGACAAAATGGCTATTAACAAAGAATTCATGGAATTCCACGATTTGAAGGAATTCCTTGAATTGCATGAATACCTTGAATTGCATGATTTCCTTGAATTGCATGAATTCATTGAATTGCATGCATTCCTTGAATTGCATGAATTCCTCGAATTACATTAATTCCTTGAATTCCATGAATTCCATGAATTCCTTGAATTCCATGAATTCCTTGAATTTCATGAATTCCTTGAATTGCATGAATTCCGCAAATTCCATGAATACGCGCGATCAACACGCTACCTTGCTGGAAAATGATGTGGCGCTGAAAAGGGACTTTAATGGCAAAAATTAATTACAGGCGAATTAAAATTGATAACATTTTTTAGTTTGTGCCATTCGAAAGATCGTCTCAAAAACTATAAAAAGCTGTCAGAATCTCAACATCGAATTTTCACCACTAAGATCCTTTTCTTCGGAGCGCGTCACACAACGCCATAAATTTGAGAAAAGGTCAGTGACACGTTACAGGATGACATTCACTCACATATTTAATCGAATTTATTTTTATAAGGAGTAAAGCAAAAATAATTTAAACATAGGGTATTATTGGATAAAATACGCTTGATGAAACTCTGTGATTAAAAAAAAATATTCCTCTAAACACAAGCGTATAATATGCCAGGGACATGATATTGTCAACTTTATGATTTTCACCCATATACGACTATGTACAATAAAAATCGAATAATCTACACAATTATAAGTAATATAATTATTTTCCTGAATATAGGAAATTTAAAAACATAATTTTTATTGATAATCCATCAGGCTTATCAAATTCTAAATGGACATATGAAATACACAAGTATCTCTTAATATAAAACAAAAGAAAAAATCTTTAAGTTCAAGAACCAAAGCAATCTCGGGAGAATGATCTTGGTTTGTCTAGTTTTTAACTTTTTGAACTACAGATCAAGTTCAGTTTTTAGTCAGAAGAAAAAATATTCAGAAAAAATTTAAAAAAATTAAGTCATAAATTTTAAAAGTATTTCTGAATTCGTCACGAGAAGATGAATAAAACTCTTAGTTTGTTCATTCGAAATAAGATATCTAGTTTAATAAATCACGGCACGTTTAGACTTCTACTTTTCGAAACCAAAAAGCGAGTAGTTTATCTGTATGAATTCCTTATATAGAAATTTGCATCGGTTGCATTAATGCTGAGGGACTGCTGTAGCGGTTAGCTTTAAGTGAATAGAAACGTTGAGCAATTTGCTCAAGGTACTTACTTTTGAAACTATTATCAACTTATCTGACTTGCTAGTAATTATCTGTGATAAATAGCACTATGCAAAATTTTTGCAGCTGTATGACAACCGGCCAATGAACTTCATAAAAGTTGATAAAATTCTATTGCAGACACTCTTCATAGTAGCATTTAAAATACAAAAATGTATACTTTCAAGTTTAATGTTCATCAATAAAAATTATTCAGTTTTAACTGTAGAATTAAAAGTTTTCAATTTAAGAATTAATTTTTAATTCGAATTTAATTCGAATTTAAAAACAAAAAGTCTCTGATCTAAAAATGAAAGCTGAACTTTTTTCTTGTGTAGTTCAAGCTAAAAACAGTGGTGTAACGAAATGCTTTAGAACGACCTAAAATTGGTGCATTTATTACGTTTAAAATTTATAAATGAAATCCGCTACTAATTTTCAATTGGTTCATAACGGTTAATTTAATTTGTGATCGATATGGTTAAGAAATTATTTATCGTTCTTGCAAATATAGATCTTATATATCAAATAATTTCTAGGAAATTTGAAGAATTGTAGAAAAGATTAAAAACATTTTCACAACATATCTATGACTTTTGATCGACTTAAGAAGATTTCAAACGAGTATTAGATATTTTAAGAGATTCAAAGCGATTAAGATGAGTTTAAAAATATCTCAGGGTATATCATAATACTGTTCAAGGTTTCAATGGATTAAAAAGAATTTTTAGGAATTGTAAAGTATTTTAAAAGACTTTAGGAATTTTCGAATTGTTTCAAAATATTTTATGAGACTTCACAGCACTTTCAAAAGGATTGAAAGTAACTTTAAATCATTTAAAGGGATTTCACAGATTGTCTAAATATTTTAACTGATTAGAGAATATCTGTTAAAGATTATCGAAGTATTTCAAAATATTTCAAGGGATTTCGCAAGATTTCAAGCCATTTCTGAAGATTTCAAAGGGTTTCATGGGATTTTAAAATATTTTAAGGAATTTCAAAGGATTTCTAAGGATTGTAAAATATTTATGAAAAAACTTATTTAATTTATTTATGAGATTTCATCGGCTCTTCAAATTTTTCCAATGTTAATGTCGGATTTAAAGAAATGTTGAAGTCTTTCAAAGTGTTGGAAAGTATTTTAAGAAATATTGAAAGATTTGAAAATATTTCAAGATTGGTAAAACTTTCATTTAATACTAATGTATAAGTATTTTAAAATATATAAATATTTATTTGTATTACTTTTATAGTGTTTGTGGCCAGTAAACCATTAGCATTCATTTTCTGATCTATTGCCACATTTTAAGTTTTAGAACTTAAGGTGAAGTGCTTAATTATTCAAAACTATGTATTTTCGATTAATTTGGCCCTATTCAGTGCAATATAGGTTATTGCTTAAAATACGGTAACATTCAATAATCATGCACGTGTTTGTTGGCTAGTTCTTTTTAATAACTGAGAGAAATATGTTGTTATATATACAAAGAAATGAATAAGAATGTAATTTTGTACTCAAATTTATTCAATTTTGAACGCCGTAAATTCAAAGCCACCGATCCTACATTTTTTCAAACACAATAAATAGATCAATTTTTAATTCTTCCAAATATTCTTCGAATTAAAATCATTGTATGGACGTTAAAATCAAAGGCCTTCGAATGAACAGATTTTAAAATATAGGTAGTGTCTACATGTATCGAAAAAATCTGGCTATTTGTAACAAAATTTCGGTGCGGTTAGCCCTTTTTCCAGCAATTACTGTCGTTTAAAGATATTTACAAATTTAAAAATGAAAGTTTGGCGACTTTAAAACTAATTAGTAGCCATTGTCCGTTTTTTTTAACAATCAGGTATTTATTATTGAAATTTTGAAAGTGCAAGGCAAGGATTGGAATTACTATATTGTTAAATTTCCAATTAAAAATCTAATTTGAAAAAAAAAACGAATTTTCAACAAAATGGTTGTATTTTCAAAATACTTAATGGATTTTCAATTAAAAAGATAAATTCTGAACCAAGAAGAATTTTTTTCCACCAAAAAGAATTTTTTTTTTTAACCAAATAGTTGAATTGTTAACAAAAAAGTTGGGTTATCAACAACAAATGAAATTTCTTTTTTCTCTCCCTCTTTTTACTTTGGTTATATAACTTTACTGTCGCTAATGAGCCGATTACACTGTTGTCTAGAAACATACTTGTCCCATTTTAACTCCTGTTGTACAATTATATCGCACGCATTGACTTTCTTAAGTATGTGTTTTTTAAAAAACGAATGTTTGGAAACATACTTCTTTTCAAGCCGTCTTGTGCAATTTTGTTAGACAATATGAATTATTTAAGTATATATTTCTTGAAAGTTCCTTTAAGAGTTAAATTTTCAACCAAAGAAATGAATTTACAATGAAAAAGATTAATTTTCTACCCAAAAAATGAATCTTTTTATAGTGATTAATTCGAGCCTTGACAATCGAGCTGTCATCTCAGTTCGTCTCATTGAAACGAACTTCTCGTCAAATCGATCGATCTGACCGAGCCACCGAGAAGTTTGTTTCAATAATTTTAAATACTGCTATATTTAAGAAAATATAAGTAGAAAATGAGATAAAAGACGTAGAAGGGCCTTTTTTCAAGTGATAACGGCAACATCTACTTTGACACATAAGCAATATTTAAGAAATATATCATTTTATTTCATAAAATATATACCAGACTAATAGTCCCAAGAAACTTTATCAAATTTTTCTTTAAATCGAAAAAATCTAAAACTACTTTGGAGTTTGTTATTATTTTAAATTTATATCTTCTATGAAAAAAAGTTTATTTCGAAAATATTTTAATAGGTTAAATTATTGAAATATTGGCAAATTTTTTATTAAAATTTGAGTTTACTTTGACATCTGAATTACAAACAGGAAAAATGAAATTTTGTAATATCGTTTTTTATTATTAGACATGGTTAACGATTGGTTTATGAAGGCAACGTATATAATTCGCGAAATATATACATAATTGTATTGTGGAACAATACAATATAATATTATTTAGATTATATTTCCCTAGAAAATAGAATAGTTCTTTCTTGCCGTCCAGTCACTTATACATAAAAATTCGCGAATAACGTCTTTCTTTAATCTGTTACTAGGTTTTCGCATATGTTGATTGAACGCTGAGGAAATCTCAAGCCATACGTGGTAGATTGGGATTAATTTTTTGATGATTTTCCCACCAGAGAAAAATGTCAGCAGTCTCATGAGCTCTGTATGAGGTTATATTATATTAATTAATTTGTTTTTATTATATTTTCTGCAGTGATGGTGTAAATAAATTTCTTCGTCACTTGATTCTTCTGCAAGTTGGTGATCAGAAACTTCAATTTGAACATCTTCTTGAGGAGGTTCAACTTAATATTTTATTCTGTGTATTTCTTCGAACTTTTCAAAAGACTACCCTTTCATGATTTTTCTCCATTCTGCAAACATGTTTCAAAAATTTCGATTGGGCTGCATAGAGCGAGTTTTTAATTTTAAGATCATTTAGAGTCACATCAACTTTTTCGCCTGGTTGTTGAACAGCATTTTTCTCCTGAAAGAACTTGGTGCCAAAATTTTCATATTTGTCGCGATGCAGCAACACTCGAATTCGTGACGTAGTTGTTCGGTGTATTTTAACTTTATGTACAACTTTCTCAACTTTCCCATAGGCGTCTAATTTCTACTATTTTAAGCTTCTACTATTATTACTTCATCCTCTTCAATTTTGTAATCTGCAGTGTAAAAACAAGAGATCTTTTTTACGATATAATTGTTTTACGTGTTCTGTTTTTGAATAGGATAACTTCATGCTGTTATTTTCAATATAAAACAAATGAATTTATTTTTTTCCGAGTCTTGTTTTAATACCTGAAACCTTAATGAAACTAGCCCTGGAATAATACTTTTTTTATAGTGTGGTTCAATATCTCATCCTCGTTTTGCAGTCTTAGTCATTAAGGAAATCATGTACATCTAAATTTTCAACGTGAGCTGTGCACCTAAAATGTTGGTCTCCGGAACCAAACTCAATACCATCATGGGCATGAATTCCAAAGTTAAAAACTATAAGACCCAATCATCATCGATATAATGACCTAATTATAAAATTATAAAATGCGAATAAGTGACATGTAACTAATAAAGGTACTCAAAGGAAATGTTTGGCCTTTCAAGTATGATTTGCAATACTTATTTTATTAATAATATCACAAGTTTAATGTATTATTGTAAATATACTATTTTTTAAATTTATATTTGACATGTATAAATTAAAACCAAATCTTTTGACTTTCCGATATTGTTTCTTCTACTTTTAATACTCAAACTATGCCATTGCAAAATGAAAAAAATGATAGGCTTATTCTTTTAATCATATTATTTAAAAGCTTTCAACCTGTCATTCCATAAAAGAAAATAGCATCCATAAAGGTCATCTCAGATCTCAGGGCAATTTTTTTGTGAGAGATTCGCCTTTTTGTTCACACAAGCGACAAATTCTTGGGTTACTTCGTCATCAAAGAAAGTTATTGGAAGATATTTTCTCGCTATCCATTCCACTACTATACGATTAAATATATTTTGATGAAAAATGAAAGATCAAAGGTATGACTATATTTGAAATTAAATTATCATATTAAAAATTGAGCAGAGAAAGTACATAAACATTCAGGTATATTTATTTTTCTGAACAAACCCATTTTTTAATTTTAATAAAGACCGAATTCATTTCTAATCGGGTAGACTGTTGCGCGCTGAAGTCACAGAATCGTTTCGGGACAAAATATGTTGGTTTTCAAGGGATTTAAGAAGACTCGCAATTCACCATTACTCAAAAATTTTTTTGGGACTAAGTTATGAGTATTAGAACTTTTGAAGATAGTGGCGCAGTTTATAACAAGTTGTTGAATTTTATTTCAAGTGATGCAGTATCTAAACCAAAAATGATGTTTGATTTTTTCTTCCTGATGAATCTTTTCGTTTACTTTCAAAATCTACCAGAAAATGTCAAAAAAATAAAGACTGACAAAATGACAACGGCTTTTCTGAAAATCTCTAAACGTAATTTCTCAAAAAGGCCATCGTTGTATTGTTTCTTGTCTTTTATTAAGTTTGTTACTAATATGATGTTTTTATCCCAAAACAGTTTATCTTATCCCGTATCTGGAAGAAGAGAAAATTTAATTTATTGTTATGAAAAATAAAAATTCGTATTTTTTCAACGATGAGGCGAGATATATACTTTTTTTTATCTTGCGTTTTTTCGAATTTTTCGCTAAAATATTAATAAAGTATTCTATAATTGTAATTTTCAAAAAACAATAAAATTTTCTAATATTTTGTAAACAAAATTTTTCAACTTGTAGATTTACACATTAAATTTTGTTCAAATTTTAGAAAATGTTATTGTTTTTAGAAGATTACAATAACAGCCGAATATATTATTGTTTTAGCGAATATTTCGAAAAAGACGCAAGATAGAGAAAAGTGCTCAGAATATTTTTTTAGAAGTTTTCAAGTGAAACATCATTGCTCTTTTGAAATTTATCGTATCTCGTCTCGTTATTACAAAAAATGCGAATTTTTATTTTTCATACAAATAAATCCAATTTTCTCTTCTCCAAGACATGGGCATAAGAAAAAATCTTTTTGCCTTTTTGTCTGTTTGAGAAAATTAAGTCTAATCGGTGAAATATGAGTCGTCTAAAATCCATTGAAAAACAACATATTTTGTCTTGAAACGATTCTGTGACTTCAGTATGCACAGCCTGCGTTATGAAATTTTTTTAAATGTCGGCTAGTTCTAGTTGCACTTCCATCCGTTATTTTTATCATAATTTCCAAATTTTGTGCAGGGCAAGCCTTAAAATTCGCAAACTTCTCTTTTTTGTCTGTGTATCCGTATTAAAAACACTTCCTAGCACTTCCTTTTTCCTTCTTTTTGTCATTGGTTTCGATTCGTATCAATCTTGATAATTTATTGTTTTATCACTGACAAGATTAAATTATATAATATATTTAAATATATCGCAAAGAAATGTGATTCTAATTTTTATATTTTATATAATTTTTCTATTTTTTTAAGTTTTATTATTATTATATTCGTTATTATTTAAAATTTAGAATCTACACCGTAGATTTCCTTTTTCTTGAATTGCTTGTATCGTCTGCCATCATTCTTCAGATTGTGTTTCTTTAAAATTAACGTTAAACCCAAATATTCTTCGGAAGCTGAGCTCTGTCTGCACTGTGGAGCTGTGTCACATATGACGTTTCTCGATCATTTTCGAGGACCTCGTTCGATGTCGTTCGATAAATGAGACGATACGATTCGAAACTTAGCAACTGAATGCACAAGATGAACATTTGAAAAATGGGGCCAATAAAGAACGACATTGAGCAAATTTTAGACCAAATAGTTGAATTTTCGATCAAACAGATGAATTTGCAACAAAAAGATGAGTTTTCTACCCAAAAATACGAATTTTCCAACAAACAAAAAAAGATGGATTTTCAAACAAAAAATGGAATACTTCAATTTTAAACCAAAAAAATGAACATTGAACCATAGGGATTAATTTCCAATAAGAAAAAAGTGAATCTTCAAACATAAAAATTAATTGTAAATCAAATAGTTTAATTTTTGACCAAAAAGGTGAATTTTCAACTAAGAAGATTAGTTTTCTGGCAAAAAAGACGAATTTTCAACAAAATAAATTTTCAACTAAAAAAAATTAATTTCAACTAACGAGATTACCTTTCTATACAAAATAAGAATTTTTAACAAAATACAGGAAAGTTTATTTTAAAAAAATACACTGAATTTTCACAGAATAATTAAATTTTCAAACAAACAAGTGAATTTCCAACTAAATAGTGGCATTTTTAACTAAACAAGATAAATTTTCAACAAAAAATGGAACAGTTAAATTTTCAGTTTAAAAACGAATTTTCAACAAAATAGTTATATTTTCAACCACAGAAATAAAATTTCAAACAACAACATAAATTTTCAAGCAAAAAGAATATTTTTTAACAAAATACATGAATTTTTAACCACATAGTTGAGTCATTCTCAAAAAGATGGATATTCAACAAAAAATGGAACAGTTCAAATTTCAACCGAAGAAATTAATTTTTAACCAAAAAAATTAATTGTGTACAAGAAAAAAGTGACTCTTGAACGAAAAAAATAAATTTTAAACCAAATACTGGAATTTTCGACCAAAAAGAGGAATTTTCAACAAAGAAGATTAGTCTTCGACTCAAAAAGACGAATTGCCAACAAAGTAAATGAATTTTTAACTAAAACATTTCTATTTTTACTAAAATAGTTACCAAGAAAACGAATTTTCAACAAAACAAGTAAAGTTTCATCCAGAAAGTATGACTTTTGAACAAAATTGTTGAATTATCAATAAAAATAATACAATTCTCATCGAGGTTTCACGTTTGTTTAATTACAGTATTTATATATTGTGATACTGTAATACTTTTGATAGATTAGTAGAAAAGTTGTTGTTAGAAAACAAGCAACTGTGGAATTGGAATGGTATAACGGTGCGAAGTGTTTGGGTCGATTAGCGATTCAAATTCATTAATAGACCGTTTTCAGCTTGTTACGGTTTATTCTAAGCGGGCGGACGAGAGAACAGGCGATGGCACTCGCGACTGTCATATCCGGTGGATGACGAGTCGAACACACTCGCACCTTCTCAACCATAAATTAGTCAAAAAGCACTTGTGTCACACTCACGACGCCAGCAAACAATCTAGAAGTGAAACGCGAATGAATAGAGCGACACAATAGTCAGCGTTTCGTGTATTATACGGAAATGAGGAAGAAATAGAAACGCCCGAACCTTTGTTAGTCCAAGATATGAAGGAAGCAGAACAGCATACTTCTTATCTAACATTCCTAGAGAACTCGGGGTACACAAAATTCAAAGTCTCTCGGCTATTTTCATTTTCACTCTTTTAACTCTTTTCAGTTTCCACTAATAAAACTTCTCTACATTTTCAAAAGAGATCCTGGAAGCAGTCAAAATTATCAGTTCTCAAACTAACGCTCCCAGATTTCACCGTGACTCTTTTCAGTGGCGGCTCGCGCCGTATAATCATTTTGGACCATTTGGGATGAAAAAACCAAAATTTGAAACTGAATCAAAATATGATCGACAAAATATGTTGCTTGACGAAGAGGAAATTAGGCGACACGAATTTTTTTAATTTGAGATTATGAACCTTGTGAACACTTCCAACGGATTTCAAATGAGGACCACAAACCTAACAAGAAACTGGAATGAAAATTTACATGTCTTTATCAAGTCTAAAGTGCCCAAAATGTTTTTTCTCAAATCGGATAAATACGCGACGCCTAAATCTTAAAAACAAAGCATTTTGTCGCCAAGAGATTCTGCAACTTGAAGTTATACCTACCTGTACGATTTGAAATGGATTCAGCACTGAATGATTTTTGAATCAGGGTGGGCACTAGGGTGGCTCAAAAATGCATGGCAAAATTTTTTTCTAGATAGAGGGCAACGATACCCCCATTTTGTTCTAAATCCAAAAAAAGAAAATCTCTAATTTTTGTTTTTTCGTTTTTTTGATTTCAACTACTGCCGGTTTTGACTTCAAGTTTCCCATGTAAAATGCATGGGGAAAACCCACTTTTTTCAGTTTTTGAAATAATTTTTTAGCGTTTGAAAAAATGTGACGGGAAAGTATGGAGGCTTGTAGAGAATTATCCAACGAAGAATTTCATGTATCGGACATATGGGTTTGACACCCCTACGAGTCCCTGAAAACTACCCTTAAAACCACACATATCAATTCTTCACTTTGAGCACTGTATTCTCGTATTTCTTTACCTAAAATTATTTATATTGGTCTAGTGAAATATTTATCAACATTTCTTAATTAATTTCCAATTATTTAAACAAATGGAATTTGTTTGATAATTTTTTTTCGAAAATTCGTGTTTTTTCCTAGAAATTATTACTATTAGTCTAGTGGAATATTTATTAACAATGATTTATTCATTTTCAATTATTTAAACAATTGGAATTTGTGTTAATAATTTGTTAATACAATTTTTTTTCTCCATGAAAATCATTATTGTTGGTCTCGTGGAACACTTAAGAACATTGATTAATTAATTTTCAAATATTTACACAAATTCCATTTGCCTAAAAAATGTTTTTTCAACAAATTCGTTGAACTGGCAGTTTATTATCGTTATTTATTTTTTATACAATTGGAAAATATTTTTTAATAAATTTATGTTATTAAAGATAATAAACAGCCAGTTCGACGAATTTTTAGACAAAAATCCCTTATTTCTTAAAAAAAACAATGCTTAAGAAAAATTAATTAAACGAATGGAATTGATTTGAAAATTTACAAATTAATTAACAAATGTTGATAAGCATTCCACTGGAGAAATGATAATAAACTGCGATAACAAAATTTCAAAAGAAAATTATTTGAACAAATTCTGTTTGTTTAAATAATTGAAAATTAATAAATTATTCCTAATAAATATTCCACAAGACCAATAGTGATAATTTGTATGAAAAAAACGAATTTTCGAAACAAAAAATGTAAACAAAATCCATTTGTTTAAATAATTGAAAATTAATTAAGCAATGTTATTGAATATTCCATTAGACCAATATAAATAATTTCAGGTAAAGAAAGATGAGAATACAGTGCTCAAAGGATCGTTTTTATGAAGAATTGATATTTGTGGTTTTAAGGGTAGTTTTCAGGGACTCGTAGGGGTATGTTAGGGGTGTCAAACCCATATGTCCGATACATGAAATTTTTCGTTGGATAATTCTCTAAAAGCCTCCATACTTTCCCGTCACATTTTTTCAAACCCTAAAAAATTATTTCAAAGACTGAAAAAAGTGATGTTTGCCCTTGCATTTTACATGGGAAACTTCAAGTCAAAACCGGCAGCAGTTAAAATCGAAAAAATGAAAAAACAAAAATTAGGGATTTTCTTTTTTCGGATTTGGAAAAAAATGGGGGGGGGGGGGTCGTTGCCCTCTATGAAAAAAGTGTTTTTGAGCCACCCTAGAAGGCACTCAAAGCTCAGAAAAAATTATAAATCCTACCAAACTGACGATTTCAATTTGGAACCATTCTAAATTTGAAACATTTACATTTAGAAGTTAACCAATCACATAATATAACAATGTCAAACTCACAGGTTTAATATGGTACAAATTCGATGCTTTCGAAATAAGACAATATCTAAATGATAAAAATGTTTAATTGTAAAATTTCCAAATAGAAACCATCAGAATTGAACTTAATTTTAAGACCTTCAAACGAAAAGTGTTTTGACATATTCAAAATTATTTGTATCTTAATTAATAAATGCTGAATTTCCAGACTTTCATTTGATTTTGCAGGGTTTTTTCTCCCATTTCCCTGCATCTCCTCCTATTTTTCCTTTAATCTCGAGAAACTTCCTCCTTTTCCCCATTTTTTCTTTAAATATACGATATTTTTAAATAAAGTATTTTAATTTCGCAGACAATTCTCCCAAATGAGTGAATATATGTAAGAACTTCTGTAAGAATCATTTTTCGTTTTACATCTATACAATTATTCTATTGAAAACTAGAATATGTATAAAAAGAAGTATTACGAGATGAATACTTAATAATTGATATACAGAAAGTTATATAATTCAAAAATTGTAGGGGAGAGTGGGGAGTTGTGGGCCGTGGGGAGTCGTGGTCCACCTCAATCTACGCCAATTTGTGGGTGGTAGGATTGCTTTAACCACTGCCAAAAGACTCTCTTTGTATGAGCTCACTTTTGTGAACTCGACCCATAGTCTCAACAGGCGTAGTTAGTATTTTGACATTGTTGATTGAAGAAATCAAAATAAAAGTTTGTGTACAGCTCAAGTTGTTGATATTCGAAGTCCCGTTGTGCAGCATATTTCAAAGGTAAGTTAGTGCAGAATATTCCTTGAGCAATTAGCTTCAAATTCAATCAAACAATTTCGGTAAAAAATTCATTGTGTGTATGGCAATTCGGTCATTTCGTAAATTTCGGCTGTGGGGAGTTGTGGTCCACCGTTAGCGGGGAGTCGTGGGCCAAACGTTCTTAATGCGTATTTCAATTTTTGAAGTGAATCTTCTTTTCTCTTGTTCTGAAAAGTGATGTTAGAGTGAATTTAGAATGTCAATTGTGTTGAAACAATGAATGTCAATCGGAACAACACAGTTCACTGCAACATGTGCGATCGTGCGGCGCACTTGAAATGTGCCAACATGAGGACCGGATATTACACGTGCATACATTGTGAATCAGAATAATTTTTTGTTAATCTTTTTAAAATCATTAATTTTTATTTACTGCAACTTTAATAAACATAAACTACTGGAATATGCTATTTTCTTTTATTTTTTGTCATGGCCCACAACTCCCCACCAAAATCACAAATATCGATTTTGATAAGATTTACGTCATCCTAAACATTTCTCGCGCATGAACGAATTTTATTAATTGTGGTCTCCAGTTGATACACTGAGAAGTTTACTACAAATACCAGTTCATAAATTGACAATTTATCGATGTTCAGAGAAGTTATGTCTTGAAAACAAAGCGTGGCCCACAACTCCCCACTCTCCCCTACATTTTTTGGACACACAAACTATTATCAAATTTGAGTTTAAGAGAATTGAAGAGTGGAATTTCAAATTTAAATTCAAAATATTATTAAAGATGCCGTTTTTTTTCAAAGAAAATATTCCTGAATATGAGAACGATTTTAAAAATATGAAAAATATTTAATTAATTTTAGTTTTTATCAGAAATTTTTATATCGCCGTGAATGAATTTTCAAGAACCTATTTACCCTTTTTCGGCTCTTTCGCGCTCTGATGCCTGAATTGTCTAACTTACTGCACTCTAAAAGGATTCAATCTTGAACAATTTTGAAAGTTTACATTTTAAACTATTTGATCTGAAATGTTCTGAATTGATAACCATTCAAGTACCTATTAGTTTATAAAAATTAAAACAAAAATTATCAGATTCACACCTTCAAAATTTTAAATTTCGGAACTTTATAACACAAACAATTTTACAATTATATCAGATTTGAAACTCGAAGCTTTCAAAATTGAAAAGTTTAAAATTAAAAGTGCTCGAAATTCTATTATTTCCGGTGAAAATTAAAGTATTAAAAAAATTAAAAATGAACTCTCTCAATCTTCCATAATTTTATACTATATTAAATTCGTGGACGATAAATAAATATACGGTAATTTCCCGATTCTTTTCCGGTTTCAACAAATTCCCTATACTTTTCCAGTTTTCCAGACCACCCTCATGAAAAAATCCTGTAGGATTTTTCCAATAAGTAAATACCCTGAAAATAAAAAGGAGAAGAAGCTTTGAAAAAATGGAATATTTCCTAAAATAGAAACGTGAATATGAAGAATAACTGAAAATATAATACTAAAGTTTCTGTTAATTTGGAAAGTAGCCCTCAACCGATAGCAATCGAAATTTGTAGAGATTGGAGTTGGATAAAAAAGCGATTAGAAATTCAGTCTAGAAACTGAAACCATAGATCGTAGTAGTAAATATTGCAGAATAAAGAAACGAGTGGTGACACTGTGGGGCCCGCATAAAGCAGAGAGGGAGCATTTAGTGGTTTGCGTCAGGCTCATCAGCTGCTACTCGGCATATAAACAGTAAGCCAGCACCGTTTTTCCTCTTTTTTATTTTATTAAAAGAATAAACCACACGACAATTACGTAAGGATAACGGTCGTCATACTGGGATTTACAAAACAATGCCAAGATGTACCAAGAATTCTCTTTTTGAGCTCACACCATGCCAGGCCATCCCTTTTTGGAAAATAGAAAGAAAATTGAAGAATAGTACACAATTTATTTGAAATTAAAGCATATTAAAACGATCAAAATGAGCACTTGATGTTAATCTTTACAATGTAGCAATTCTTTTAAATTTCCCCGTTTTAAGACTCATTCAAATTTTATTTTCCTCAATAAAAGTACACTATTTTCATTTTCATCTTCCCGTTTTCAACCAAAAGAGCAAGGAATAAATTATTAAAAGTACTCTACATTCTGAAAGTGATTCTAATTTAAGAGAAATCTCGCTGTGAGAAAATCTAGATTGATAGAAATCAAATTTTCTCAGCATTTGGGGTGACCATCCGCCCGGATTTTCCGGAACATTTCCTCTTTTTGCAGCATGCGACCTTTGTCCTATAGGGTTTGCGACTTGGTCTGGGGGTTTGTCCGGGTTCTTTAGAAGTAAAGGGTTTTTAAAGAAAAAAATTTTTTTAATAGAAAAAAAATATTATCTAAGTGAAATTTACTGATTTGCTTCAAAATTATTGCCAAATGAAAAATATTTTCATAATTTTATGTTTTAATATTTTCAGTTTTAACATTTCAAGACTCGAGAAATATGAATATTGACCCTGAGTTTACAAAAAAAGCTATCCCACTGAAATCTGGTTTTAAAAACTGCATAAATCCAAGATAAGAGGTTCAATATATCAATAATATTCGATAATCAGATCGAATAGATTTATTATGTTTTGTTCGCTTACTCTTCTTACTCATTGCACTTCCTGAAAATTATAGTTTCAAAATTCGAAGTGACAAAAAATAATATAATATTCATTAAAAATTGTAGAATATGTGAAGATTGCTTTGATATTTTTCTTATTAGGCAGTGTCTATGTGCAGCAAAAAACTCTAGCTATTTTTACCAAAATTTCGGTACAAATAGCCACTTTTTCCCCCCTTTTTTTAGCCCCTTTTCCAATATTCGTACCGACATTTCGGCACAGATATACAGGGCTTATTGTAATCACAATCTGCAAAATTTTTAAATTGTTAACTAATTAATCAAATTCTTACCTGTTCCCTTGGTTTTGCATTCAATTCCACCACTGTTTTCTGCAATTCGATATTCTGCCTCCGTAGAAGTGATATCTGCAAATAAATAATTTATGTAAATATTAATACCAGAAACATTTTTGGAATTTTTATTACTCCTCTATCTTGATCAAGCGATAGAATTTATATTTGAAAACTTCTTAAAGCCGTACAAATGTATTTGCTGATAGATATGATAGTGATTTTAGTTTACGGCATCCGTCAAAGCTGTAATTGCTCTTTACAAAAAATAAAAGAGTTTTGTAATTACGTAGACAAATTTAGACTCTTCTAACTCTTAACTAAAGACTGTTATTTAACAGTTCTCAACTATGCTTAATTACTTCCAATAATATAAGTTATAATTACTCGGCGCATTTCTTGTCTTCGAAAGTGTTTTATGGACTTCATATTAAAACATGACTATAAAATAATTTCATTATAAATGATGAGATTCTCTTTTAAAGTAGACAGTGTCTACATGTGCCGAAAAATACCGATTATTTGTACCGAAATTCCGGTAAAACTAGTCCCTTTCCAATCTCTTTGAATTCGAAAAGTCCTACAATTAATGGGCCATTTTTTAATATGACTTCGAATCTAAAAAGTTTGAAGATTATACTTTTGAATCTATGAAAGCTTTTGAAGCAGAAGTTTATGAAATTAGAACTTGGCTCAAACTCTTTTGCATTTTAATGCCTTTCAAGTTTTAATTTGTTGTGCCTTCTTGTTTCGAATCAAGATTTTTTCAATTTTTAATTGCTTCGAATTTGTACCAAATAAAGATTCCACATACGAATACTTATATTTATTATAACGTTCATTAACATCAAATACGCAAATTAAAAAAGGGCCCCGGACCAGGTGAAATTGTCTCAATATGAATTTTGATAAGCATCACCTGATTTTCCATATATTTTATGCGGGATCCAAAATAGATATTTTGTAAAAATTATGATTCATTTTCATCACATTTTTAGGAGGAGTGACAAAGGGGGAAAATGAAATAAAAAAGTGTTTTTCTCCAAAAAAGCTTAACAGATTTTAATGAATCAATTTGAGCCTGATTTGTGCAGGGGAAACTTTTGCACGCTTATCCCCTTAGGTCTTTTTTTTTGGATTTACAAAAACTTGAACAGATGTAAGACTTGTGGTTTGATACATAAGTTTTCGTCAAATTCGCGTACTCGAAGTTTGAATATTTTTTAAATTTAATTAGGATCGTTTAACTTTCAAATATGTTTTCATCCCACGCAAACTTGAAAGCTCTAAATTTGGTAAATGTACACGTTTTGAATATGAAAATATTTCAAAAATTGGATACTTTAATCACTTTAATTCAAGCCAGAGTGGCTGCAAAAATTCATTTTCAAAATTCCTTGACTTTTCTCTGAGTTCTCTGTGAATAATTTTTCATTTTCCCTGACCATTAATATTTGAAGACCAAAATTCTAATCTTGTAACAATCTTAATATAGTATTTTATAAATGGAATGAAACCATTTTTATTTTTTAATTTATTATTCTCAGGGCTGCCACAGCCAAATTCAAAAAAAATTGTTTCATAAGATTTTTAAACAGTTCAAGTTAAATTCTAAAGAATTCGAACAAATTGGAAAGAATACAAAAAATAAAAAAACGCATTAAATGCAGTAAGTTTAAAACGAGTTCAGAAAAATTCAAAAGAATTTGATGAAATATCTAAGAATTCAATGTGAGTTTGAAAGCCTATGATATGAATGAAACAACAAAAAATACATTTAATTGAGTAGAATTGAGTAAATTTAAAAGAATTCAAGTGAATTAAAAAAATTCAAGAGAATTCCAAAGAATTTAGAATAAATTAATAACAATTCAGTGTGAATGTCAAATGAATTCAAATGACTTCAACAAATATTTGAAAATCCCTTTCAATCTTTGAAACTCTATAAGATCCAGGACTTTTTGTGAATAAATTCTATGAAATCCATTAAAAAATTATAAAATCGTTTAAAATTCTATGAAAATCTAATGATATTTCCTGAAATCCTGTAAAATTTATAAAATTACCTTGAGAGCTTTGAAAATCCCTTAAAATTATTTAAATCCTCGGCAATCTTATGAAATCCCTTCGAATCTTTAAAAATATCTTAAAACCTTATAGGTTCTGTAACATCGTTCCATATAACTTCCGAAATTCTAGGAAATTCTTTACAACCCCTTGAAGTACACGTCCCTTAAAATCATTAACATCCTTGGAAATTCTTTGAACATCTCTTGGAATCTTTTAATATACCCTAAAAATTTTTAAATAATTTGAGATCCCTTCAAAACGTTGAAATCAATTTAAAATTGCTTGAATCTTTTAAAATTCCATAAAATATTTTAAATCCTTTGAGATCTTTTGAAATTTGTTTAAACTTTTTAAAGCTTTTGAAAAAGCCTTGGAATCTTTTTAAAAACCCTAAAATAAAGATCTTTTGAAATCTCTTGAAATTGTTTAAAGCTCTTGAAAATTCCTTCCATTTTTTAAAAATACCCTAAAATATTTCGAATCATTTGAATTCCATTGAAATCTTTTAAAATCCTTTGAAACTTTTTTAAGCTCTTGAAAATTTCTTGGCTTTTTTAAAAATAATCTAAAATCTTTAAAAAGAATTTTTATAATATTTTTAGAAATTTGTTCTCTTGTAACAATTAAATTGTTTATTTTTAAATAATTGTTAAAAACTTTAAATAGTGTCTTCCCCAATGTGATAAGGACGAAAACGTACACAGGAACCTTGGATTTACTAAAGGAAAAAATACAGGGAGTTGGAAAAACATTTTTTTGTAATTTTTATAAGAAAAATAATGATAAAATTATAGAAAATTTAAACTTTATCATGAAAAAAAAAACAAAAAAAGAGAGAATTTATGGAAATTTTATTTATAAAGAGAGAAGGTAACAAAGCTATCAATTTAAAGAAGGACCTCTCAAGATATAACAAAGTTTGGGATAGAATAATTAATTGGTTATAGTAATTTTCTTTGAATAAATAATAGAAAAATTTACATTCCATTAAAAACAATCAATTTCTCAATCAATAATTTTTTGTTTTTACATTAAGCTCAATGAATTTATATTTTACACTGAATGTTAGACAAATGTTTTCTTTACAGGTATATTAAATACTCATATAAAAAGGACGGAAAAAGGAAAAAGTGAGAGGTTGGTTTTTGGTTGACTTTTTCCCTTTTCCCCCTCTTTTTTCATTATGTTATTTTGTCTCTAATGAGCTGAAAAGTTAGATTGTTTTGAATTTTATTTTTTGATTATGAATATTTTTCTAGCTTTTTTGCGAAAATTATTCATGATAAAATGAACTTCATTTCCATCTGAATTCAAAAAATTTTTGAATAGAGACACTAAACTCATGATTCTTTCCAATCTACAGGGTTGATTATAAATAATTTAAGATTTCTTTAAATTGAGTTTACATATTTTTACCTCAATTTTATTGTAAAAAATCTTTTTTTCTTCCTTTTTATCAAAAGATTTTTGTAAAAAGGAATATTTTGAATTTAGTTAATTTATAGATACATTTGAATATTCTGGATTGTTGTCTTTTCCTATGTGGAAAATTTTAATCATCTAAATGGATTGGTAAGGAATCACCTACAAAAAAAAGGTTTAAGACTGAAAATATTTTAGCAAGAGAAGCAGGAATTAAATAAGTAAAAGGAAAAGAATTAAAATGCTTAAAATAGTTATACTGTTAATTTTAAAGGTTGGGGGGGGGGGGGGGGGGTTAAGAGACAGGAAAAAAGATAGGGCGGTGAATGGCCGAATCGTGGTTGTTGTTTCAACTTTAAATATTGGTAAGTGTAATCAGGAGGAAGTTTTGTGGTGTTGCTGTGAGTGTAAGCGGCACGATGCGCGTTTCTGTTTGCCTTTCTTATCTCAGGTTTGCACTGCGATAACCGATCCCCTCTTTACAGCTGATCTCGTAAAGGCCTCGAATCTGCTGCCTCCCCCTGAGTACACCGGTCATAGAAACGCAATGCTTTGTAAAGGTGGCTAAGGTAGGTGGGAATTTTCTCAGACTCGTATCGACAAAACCCAGAACCCGAGATAAAAAATACAAACTTTAATCTTACACCTGGTTGGCCACAAAAATTAATTTTCAAAATTCCCGCACTAATTATTCATTTTCCCTGCCCATTCATATTTAAAGAACAACATTAGAATCTTGTCACATTTTTAATATAGAATGGAATAAGACAATGTTAAATTTATCATTTTTTTTTATTCTCCGCGCCTCCTCGGTCTAATTTACTTGAAAAAGTGACCTATTTAAACCTATAAAGTTATGTACTTAAAGTTATTAATGTACATTAATGATGTGACCATTATGCTTTTGAATTTAAAAGAATTCGATTCATAAGACTTGTAAAGAATTCAAGTTGAATTGAAAAGAATTGAAATTACTTTGAAAAAATTCCATTGATTTCAGTGAAATTGTAGTGATCTTAGAAGAATTTAAGAGAAATTCGAAGAATTTGATAAAATTCATAAAAATCTAAGACGAATTAAAATAAAATTCAAATTAACTGAAAATAATTCAAAAATATAAAAAACTTTATTAAATTTAGTAAGTTGGAAATGAGTTTAGAAAAATTCAAGGGAATGCAAAAGAATTTGATGAAATATTGGGTGAATATTGAGTGAACTTAGAAATGTTCAAATGAATTTAAAAGATTGAAAAGAATTCAAAAGAATTGACAAGAATTCAGAATAAATTATTAAGAATTTATTCCTAATGAATACAAATGAATTACAACAAATATTTGAAATTTCTTCAAATCGTTGAAACCCTAGGAAATCCGTCACTTCTTATAAATAACTTCTTCGAAATTCATTAAAATTTTTAAAAATCCGTGAAATTCGGAATCCCATGAATTTTTTTAAAGCTCTTAAAATTCTTTAGAAATTTTAAAAATACCCTAAAATCTTTTAAATCCTTAGAAATCTCTGTAAATTATTGAAATCTATATAAAGTTTCTTGGAATCTTTAAAATACTCTAAAATATTTTTAAAGAATTCAAGAAAATTCAGAAATAGGTATAGACCTCAACTCAATAGTGATTAGCCCAGGTCAAGCGTGACAAACAGCCTGAGAGCCGAGCTCTCAGCGCGTTAGTTGCATCGGGTTGCGTCATGCGCCCAAATCCAACAGAAATGATTCATGCGATCCTGCCTGTCTACCTAAAGAGCTTCTCACAAAAATTCACTGACTTTTGCAGGTTTTTTTTTGCATTTCCCTGGCTTTCCCTGCTTTTTGTTGTATATTCGTATTGCGAAAATATGCTTACAATGGGGGGGGGGGGCGCCCGTCAAGAATAGGGAAGATTATGCTTATGTAATACTTGAACGGCCCTAAGCTGCAAAAGTTAAACAATGTAAAACTTGAATTTAATGTATGAAACTGTGATGTAAAATAGAAATTCCTCCCTCATTAAATTGATTACAATGAAACTTGGTTATAATTAAAAAAAATTAATACAAAAAAAACTTCAAATTTATAATTTTCTAGTTACCAGTAACTTTAATTTTGGTTACATTAAAGTTACTTACACCTGTAATACTTATAATATAATGAGGGAGTTCTAATAATTATTCTGTGTCGTAATTTCGTGAATATAGGAGACAGTTTCAATGTTGTAATGAAATAATTTAGAACGAGTTCCACACTTTTTATTTCTAGAGTTTCTTCTTACATTAAAAAAAAAAGAAGATTTGGTATAGATACTAGAAAACGTTGAAAACTAGAAATTTTGCATTGGCTCTGGTAAACCTTGAAAAACGAGGAAATTTGGAAAAGTTCATCAATTTTTGAAACACGTTGATATATTAAAAATCTGACAGAAAATTATAAATTTATTAAGTTATAGACTTCCAAAGGTTTCCAATTTAAAATATCCTGAATTTCGTGAAATAAAATTTAAATGAAATTACAATCGTTTTCAAAGATAGCTTAGAACTATCTAACTTGGACTGCATAAGTTTTTTGTGCTTATCCAAATTTAGTCATTTTTTATTCTTGAGGTTTAAATTTTAAAAAATTTGATCATCAAGGTTAAATTTTGGACGTTCTGATTTAATTTAAATTTAATTTCTTCATTTGGACGTAATTAGAAATTTAAAAAAAAACTATTCAATTTTTCTGGTCCCTAGCGCCAAATTGATAAAATATATTTGAATGGAATTAGGTTTTGAGTTTGGAACCTAAAGCATAAAAATTCTTCCAAAAAGAAAATAGAACACTTTATTATTGAGAAGGCTTCTAGATTGGATACCGTTGAAAAATGAAAACCTTCAAATGTATCAATTTTGAATTAGGAAAGTTTTATAAGTAACATAGAAATTTGAGTAATTGTTGAACAAATTTTTAATTGGTATGTGTCTTTTTTTTAAGTAGACGCTTTCAATTTCTGATACAATTTTAAAAGTGAAATGCTCTTAAAAATATTGGATAACTTGTCCATATATTTCCTGTTTGGATATATTGCTTATTAAATATTGAATTAGAACCATTTATACAACACAATTTTCTTAATAAAACGTTTTTATATACAGTGATTTTTGAATCGTCATGAAATTCGAAATAGTTAAACTTCATTTAGAGCATTTAAATTTTTAGTTATTTCTTGAATTTTTTATAATATTTACAGGAAGTATTTGCAACTAGAATTCAAGTATTGATATCTTCTATTTGTATAAGAAGTAACTTCGAAGGAAACTTATGTTACTTTGGGCTAACTGAAGACAATTTAAATGAATTTAGTTTTTCATGAGTAAATGGAGCTGCAACTATAAATCCTTTTTTGAGTTACTTATCGAAAACCGTTACGACTTTTTCAATCATAAATAAAAACATAAATTATTTTATAAAATATTAAATTTTCATATTGATATTTACATTGATATTTAGAAAAAGAAGTAAATAGCAAGGTTTAGAAAATGTATGAAGTTTCTAGAATGATCTATATCAAATATATTTATGTCTTTTTGCAAAAGGCGAGTCAGAATTTCAAAGCCCCTCCCACAAGAGAGCGTGTATGTAACTGTCAAGATTTATTATTCACAATTTATTATTTTCGCAGTATTTAAGATTTATCAAAAACAAAGCTATAATTTTCCGGTATTTTTTTTCTTTAAATGTAAAAAAGCAGGTAGCGATTGTAACGCTGGTCACACCTGGTTACCTTATTCGGTATAGTTGCAGGCATAAAATATATCCGTCGTTAGACCTAATCGAAGTGTAGATAATGTTATCTGCTAACTTATAGAACCACTGACCGTATTCAAACCATCAAAGTAGACAAACAACGACTGCTTTTTTTCTTCATTACTTTGAATGGAAAATAACGATCGATTTTTCAAAGGAAATGAGGCTAAGAAAGATTATTTGGTTTGCAACAAAACTCAACTCAACTTTAAAGTTCAAAGCAATACAAAATTTCAAACTATTGAAAGAACAATTTTGTACTAAAATAAACATAAATTAAAATATTTTTGTTCATATGATTTTAGAAAGTAGAAAAGTTTAAATAAAATGAAATAAGAAGATAAATATGTGTTTGCTCTACGCTCATGAGCGTTATTCGGGAAAACTACATCTGTTAAAATATTGTTTAATCACAGGATAACTCCTTATCGGAGAAGAATAGACCAAACACATGTTAAAGGGGTTTTATTGCGCGGAAAATGCTCGGGAAATCAATTTATGATATTGCTATCTACATTTTCAGTGTTTGAAAGTAATGCGTTACTCATTTTAAAAAGTAACCGAGATTTTCAAAATAACATACATGCAAAAACTGAAAAAAAATTATTTTCGTTAAAAATTTTCATTATTTGCATATATTCCTCCATTAGATTTTTTTTCTTTTCTTATTAAAATTCAAAAAAATATACTTAAAGATCTCAGATAGTACCATACTTTCAAATCAATAAAAATTGACAAATCGTGAAAATAATCAAATACATTATTTAAAAAACGTTTTCCAAACCTGAGGGAACGTCCGTATACCACATGGGCCATTTTTTAATCACTTTTTGACCCCCCCCCCCCCACCCCCCCGAGTGTACAAACGTGGCGTTTTGACCCCATCCCATCTCCTCTGCCCACGCGGACTTATTTCATATTTTATGAAAACATGGATATTCTTATTATTTATAAGATAGGGAGCCAAAAGAAACGGTGAATTAGCTGAAAATTCGTTTTTTTTTGTTTTTTTTTGAAAAAATAAGAAAATAGAAAACTATAAAAAACTAAAAAAGAATAAAATTTTCTTAGTTGTTCATGTTTTTCTGAAAGAAGTCCAAAGATTCAGGAGATCGCGAGTTCACGTGGACTTTAGCTTGCCCCCCCCCCCCCACGTGGACGTTTACCGTACTTTCCCTCCCAACACTCCACGTGGTATTTGAGGTATATGGTATAAGGGTACATAATAGGGTGGGTCGAAAATAAATACTTTTGG
Organism: Andricus quercusramuli; assembly: GCA_932178445.1. NCBI lineage: Eukaryota > Metazoa > Arthropoda > Insecta > Hymenoptera > Cynipidae > Andricus > Andricus quercusramuli. Next base: position 182,436 of record CAKNXH010063746.1, on the reverse strand, counting down.
CATTCGAAATCGCTACAACGCGAAAAAGTAGCGTATTGGGGTCCTAAAAAAGTATAATTAATTTGGAATCGATCGACATGCAGCTTGGTTACCCGCGTTCGCAAAAAAGGTTTTAAAAATTTCTTGTTTGCAGAGTTTTTAAATTTTATTGAGTTTCAATTTTTTTTACATGCCTGGAGGTCAAAAAAGTCTTCTCAATTTCTTTCGAGTTTTAATCTATCATTTTCTGGGAGATAATTCCTATTTAATTTACCATTATTTTCGGACATTTTTTTTAACACATTTGCAAATAGGAGGAAAATTATTTGAGGTACATGGAAACTTTTTAGTGACAAAAGTGCATTAGAAACAAATACCCGAAAACCAGGAGTCAAAATTGGCAATACGACAAATTTTTAAAATTTCGATTTTGGTATTTAATGAACTTATTTTCATAACTTGTAGTTTAATCATTTTTGTGAGATGTGTGGGTTTTTTGAAGATAGAAATACACTAGGAAAAAAAACTATAAGACCCAGGAGTCAAAATTGGCAAACAGCGATTTTTAAACATTTTGATTTTGGTATTTAATGCACTTATCTTCATAACTTGTAGTTTAAACATTTTTGTGAGCATGTGTGGGTTTTTTAAATATAGAAATACACTAGGAAAAAAATCCACAAGACCCAGGAATCGAAATTGGCAATACAGCGATTTTTAAAAATTTTGATTTTGGTATGTAATGAACTATTCTTCATAAATTGTAGTTTAAACATTGTTGCGAGCATGTGTGTGTGTTTCAAAAAATAAAAATACACTAGGAAAAAAATCTGCAAGACCCAGGAATCGAAATTGGCAATACAGCGATTTTGAAATTTTTTTGATTTTGGTATTTAATGAACTATTCTTCATAACTTATAGTTTAAACATTTTTGTGATCATGTGTGGGTTTTTTAAACATAGAAATACACTAGGAAAAAAAGCCACAAGACCCATTAATCGAAATTGGCAATATACATCGAATTTTAAAAATTTTGATTGAAAAATGTTCAAACTACAAGTTCTAGAGATAAGTTCATAAAATACCAAAATCCAAACTTTAAAAATTCACTGTATTGCCAATTTTGACTCCTGGGTCTTGGGGATTTTTTTTTTCTAATGCATTTTTGTCAATAAAAAGTTTTCATGTACCTCAAATAATTTTCCTCCTATTTGCAAACGTCTTAAAGAAAATGTCAGAAAATAATGGTAAATTAAATAGGAATTATCTCCCAGGAAATGATAGATTAAAATTCGAAAAAATTGAGAAGACTTTTTTGACCTCCAGGTATATAAAAAAAAATTGAAACTCAATAAAATTTATAAACTCTGCAAACAAGAAATTTTTGAAACCTTTTCTGAGAACGCGGGTAACCAAGCTGCATGTCGATCGATTCAAACTTAATTATACTTTTTTAGGACCCCAATACGCTACTTTTCCGCGTTGTAGCGATTTCAAATTCCAAAAATATTTATTTTCGACACACCCTAGTACATAAAATACGCCCTCAAACAGATTTTTGATCGTTTGATTAATGCCAATTCAAGAAATAAGAGAACAGACGTTTCAATTTTTTAAATAAATGGACAAATACGCGATGTGAAAATAACAGTTCGTTTCAGTCATTTTCATAAAATGATAATAATTTAGATGAAAAAAAATCTGCTTTTATTCTGCTTAATCGCAGTCTAAAGAAGTACATAAAAACATTCCCTGTGATGTTTTCCTTCATACAATTTTGGAAAAATGCCATAATTTTGCTGTCGTATGGGATATTATATCCAATATACGGGATTCCATTTACACTACATGCACTGCTTCGATTTAACAATTTACATAATTTAAAAGGTATTTGCAAGTTTCAAAAAGTTTTAAAAAAATTAAGAAGTTCGGCATAGCATGATCCTTGCTTACTGTTGAAATATTTCGCTTCAGTGATAAACTTTTTAAAAAACTAGTTGTGATAGAAGAAAAATAAATTCTATGCTAATTGTATGGTCTAGAATAAAGAACAGTGTAAAATAAAAATATTTTACAGATTATTAATGTAAAATTCTTTATTAGTTTACGTAAATTGAAATATAAATGTCATTTTTTGAAATACTTGAAAATAAAAGAAACTGTCTAAAGCTTTCGGAAATTTAAAATAACTTTTTAAAAATTGAATTAAAAAAAAATAACGACACTGGTGACACGTTCCTTTTTTTGATTAACGGTAACGCGTTACTTTTTGAAAAAGTATCGGTAATGCGTTATACATTTTTAGAAAGTAACGGCAACGTTAACGCGTTACTTTTGACTGGTAACGTGTGAAATACGTGTGTGTAAGAACATAACTTTATTAGTCCCATTTCAACAAAGAATAATTTCTTCTATCAATTATTCAGAAAATATTGGATTTGAAATTCACTTACCTCAGCATCTTTTGAATTCAATAATTCCTGTAATTCAACACATTTTTCGTTTGCTTCGTTCAACTCCTTCGATCTCTCGTCTGCAACAGGAAATTATTTTATGGTTTTATTATAATATTTACATAATGCATTATTTAAATATTTATTATTTTTACAAAACACACTCAATTACTAGTATTTAGGAAGGTATTATAAAAATGATATTATAGGGGAATCAACAAAAGGGGAATTGAAATCGGGTGAAAAGGGTTTTCACTGTTTTCTCTAAAATTTGAGTGACCTTCCTGCAAAAACAAAATTACTAGATACTGGGCGAGTGATAAAAGAAATAGTTATGAATTAAAAATTAAGCTAAATAAATATATGGATAAATTAACATGGGAGACTAAATTGAACGACTTAAGATAGTTTTTTCCAAAATGAGGCGTATAATAATATATTTATAGTAGTAGTAAATAATAATGCATAATAAACAACGAAAAATATTCCCGCGGCATTTAAAAAAACCGAAAAACAAATTGCGCTGTCGATAAAACAGAACCTTATTTTGACAGCAAAAGCTAACCTAACCTACACATTCAAGGAAATCTTGCCTTTTCTCTAAAATTTTATCTAAAATCTACATACCTATTTCCTCAACGATGCCTTCGGAAAGAACCTCTTTCGTAAAGTTGGATATTTGTCCCTTTAAATTAGATAAACTTGGCAATCCGTCTCCAAACCACGTCGCCATTATACACGTCGACACTTACGTGGACAGTACTTTTTTCACTAATATTTTAATTATCTGGATTAGCAGCATATATTACACGTGTCTCTAAGTGGAAACACTTTTTTGAAGACGCACGGATCACAAAAATATGAAGATGAACTTCCTGGCACTTCATAAAACACACTTTCGTGGACAGTACTACATGGTTGACAACTTGCTGACAAACGTCACTACATTTAACACTTTTAGAGATTGTTTCACATTAATCGAGTCTTTCCACTTCTTTCAAAGTATTATGAGATATAAATCTTAATCACTGGATGCTTTGATACCATTTTTCACTCGCGGAAAACTGTTTTTTTGTAAAAAAATATGTTTCTTTCGTGGTTCGTGAACAAGATAAACCAATTGCTGAGTTACCGACTCAGTTGATGATTTCAGATTACAAAAGGAGGCAACAGAGAGCAGCAGTGTTTTCATGTGGTGCTGCCATCTTTGTTCATTTTTTTATAGTTTGAATTTGAACATTGTGGTTTTATCATATGAGCCGATTTATTATTTTTTTTTATCTAAAATAAATAAATTATGTAACAGCTTTTGGGGGTAGGAGGTTCGGGAAAATGTTCTTTTGAAAGGTTTTTGGATTTGATTTCTTTGAATTGTAAAGATTTTAGGATATTTTAAAAGATTCCAAGGAATTTTTCAAACCTTTAAAAAATACAAAATATTTCAAAAGATTTTTAATTATATAGGGTATTTTAAAGAATTCCAAGAAATTTCGAATAGATAGTAAAATTAAAAGGAATTTCCAAGGACTTCAATGATTTTAAGGGATTTAAAAAAAAATCCAGCGGGCTTAAACAATTGCCTAGAATTGTCGAAGATTTGGATGAACATATTTTTTATAGGACATTATAGCTAAAACATATTTTAAAAAATTCCAAGGGACTTCTGAAAGGTTGTAACAAATTTCAAAGGCTCTAAATAAGGTAATTAAATGAATTTTCCAGAATCATAAAGGATTTCATAGGAGTTGAAATATTTCAAGCGATTTCAAGAAATATCATTAAATTTCATGTACCTTATTCATAGGATTTGAAGGAATTTTATAATATCTTAATCAAATTTCAAAGAATTTATTCACAAGAATATAGGGATTTCAAACTGTTTCAAGGATTTTGAGAGATTTTCAATATTTCAAGATGTTTTCAAAGATTTTAAACAATTTGAAAGATTTACAATTCTTCAAAGAGATTTTTGGATATTTTCAAGTATTCCAAGGAATTGCAATAAATTTCCAAGTATTTAAGGCTGTTTTAAAAGATCCCAAGGAATTTTTCAAAGCTTTAAAAAGGATTAAAGGATTTTAAAAGATTTTGAATTACAATTCAAAATCATCAAAAATCAAAAATACCCTATACATAGGGTATTTTTAAGAATTCCAAGGAATTTTCAAAAGATTGGAAAAGTGTCAAGGAATTTTCTATCATTTTTGAAGATTTGGAAGGACATTTTTTATAGGACATTATAGGACTTATTTTAGAAGATTCCAGGGGCCTTTTGAAGGTTTTTTAAATCAAATATTATAAGATTTCCGAAGATTTAAATGGTTTTAAGGAATTTTAAAGGCTCTAAATAAGGTATAATCAAATGAATTTCCCAGAATCACGAAGGATTTCATAGGACTTCAAATATTTCAAGAGATTTCAAGGAATATCAAGAAATATCGTCAGATTTCATGTAACTTCACATGATTAAAAGGGATTTGTTATATCTTAATAAAATTCAGAAGAAATTTTTCACAGAAATTGAGGGATTTCAAAGCATTTTGAGGATTTTGAAAGATTTCCAATATTCCAAGGTGTTTTCAATATTTTAAATAATTTAAAAGATTCACAATTTTTTAGACAGATTTTTGGAGATTTTCAAGTATTCCAAGGCATTTCGATTATTTTCAAAGTATTTCAGGGTATTTTAAAAGATTCCAAAGAATTATTCAAAGCTTTGAACATTTTAAAGTATTTTAGAAGGTTTCAAATTGTAGAGAACATTTGTAAGAATTCCCAGGAATTGTCAAGGGATTAAAAAAGTTTCAAGGAATTTCCAAGGACATTAATGATTTTAAGGGATTTAAAATAATTCAAGTGGGTTTGAAGAATTTCTTAAAATTGTTGAAGATTTGGAAGGACATATTTTTTATAGGACATTATAAGACATTTTAAATGATTCCAAAGGACTTTTGAAGGTTTTTTTGACGGATTTGAGCAGATCACAGGGTTTGAAGGGATTTTATAATATTTTAATCAATTTTCAAAGAATTTATTCACGAAATTAAGGTATTTCAAAGCATTTGAACGATTTTGAGAGATTTTCAATATTTCGAGGTTTTTTCCAAGATTTCAAACCATTTGAAAGATTTACAATTTTTTGAAAAGATTTTTTGATATATTCTAAAGTACTCTAACGAATTGCAATACATTTCAAAGTATTTTCAAGATTTTAGGGTATTTTAAAAGATGCCAAGGAATTTTCAAAGATTTGAAAAATGTCAAAGGAATTAAAAATATTTTAAATTGTATAGGGTATTTCAAAGAATTTCAAGGAATTTTCAAGTGATTGAAAAACACTTCAAGGAATTTCCAAGGACTTTTATGATTTTGGGGGGCTTAAAAAAAATGCTATGCGGTTTTAAAGAATTTCCCAAGATTTAGAAGGATTTTGTAGGACATTTCAGTAGTTTAGTTTATAGTAGATTGATGTAGTTTTGAGGAATTTTAAAAGCTCTCAATAAGCTATTTTTATGAATTTCGTAGGATCTTGAAGGATTTCTTCTCATTTTTAATATTTCAAGGGATTTTAAGCATTATCAAAGAATCCCATCAGATTTAATATTACTTCACGGATTTAAAGAGATTTTTTAATGGCTGTGTCTTGTTGTCCCAAAAAATTAGGGGATTTGGAAGAAGGTATAGACTAGAGTGACTAGACTAGACTAATTAATCTTTTCGTAAAATTTGGATGACTAGCAAAGCTTATGAAAAGTATTAGACTAGTCATCCCGAATTTCGGGATGATGAGACACTTCGTTGTATAATATTTTAATGAAGTTTCAAAGAATTTATTCATGAGAATTAAGGGATATCAAAGCAATTCCAGGATTCAGAGAGATTTTCAATATTTGAAGGTATTTTCAAAGATTAAAAAAATTTGAAAGATTTTCAGGTATTTGCAAAAACTATCCATAAAAACAAAGTTTTTAAACTATTTTTTAAATTACTATACTGTCCTAAAAATTGCTCAACATTTTTCAAGTTTATCAAGCTTTAAACTATTTACTAATTGCACCCTTATATTTGGTGATCTATTTTAACGACAGATCAAATAAGAAGTAAAGATTTCTAAAACTTTTAGTAAAAGGTTTCGATTTTCTGAATTGTTTTTAAACATATAAAATTAAGTGATTTAATCAAAGTTTTAAAAAAATTGTATAAACTCGTTTTATGTTACTATTTATTAGTTTAGCTTATCGAGCAATCTATAAAAATTGATAACTAATAGTGAATAGTTGGATATATGTACAAGTAATTGAAAAATTGGTAAAACAATTAAGTTTTTGATGAATACATTTCTGCTAGATATACAATGCTTTTTATACAATACATAGACCAGTGGAAATAGCTAATCAATTAACAAAAATTCCGAAGTTCTGAAAAAAAATTGTATAGTTGTTTTTTTATGTTTTGAACATAAAATAAAATTTTGCAAAACGTGATCGGGTCGGCAATTTGTTGAAAAAAATTAATTTGCAACATTTGCCCCCCATTGCTCCACGAAAATTCAAAAAAGTTTGCAAACTTGAGTGAGTAATTATAAATTCAGTCTCTATCTTGTATTAAATTTGCAAAACGTTCGTGATACGGCAACATTATTAATTATAAACAAATCCTTATTTTTTTAATCAATCCCCAGCGAAAATACCGAAGGTTTTGCAAAATGTTGTTTCTGCTTTTTTCATTGAGAGGAGACTATTATATGATTTGCAAAACTAAATAAATAACGCAAATTATCGTTTTTTAAATTATTGTTAAATTTTTTGCAATTCGACTCCTAAAATTCCAGCGAAAATTGCGAAGGTTGTGTTTTTGGGTAGCAAATGTTAAAAATGTCGAGATTGGGAAATTATCAAATTTGCAAAACGTTGCTCGGCCGGCAATAATATTAAAATTGCAATTAAACAAATTAGTTACTTTTGTAAAGTAGCCAAAAATCACAAACATTTTGCAAATCTTACTGAGTAATAATAATAATATATTATATAAATAATAATTCTGAATATTATGATAGAAATTTTGGTTTCATAACTCAGTTATCGGAAGTAACATTGTCGTCCCTCGTCCCTCGATATGCAATACACGAAATAGTTACATGCGAGGAAAGGCAACATCGTTATTTATTCACACTTGTCTTATAATATACAATTGTCTCTAAAATTGTCTTAATTTTCAAAATAATTTAAAAATTTTAATCATGCTCCGGTTACCTTATACAAATTATTTTAAAAAAGTTATTCACCTATCAAGAAATTTTCACGCAACTCCTGAATTGCATATGGTCACTCGTTTTTTTTTCAAATTTTTCCTCTTTTTTCTACATCGGCAGTTATTTTATTACTATCAAAATCTTTTTTAAAGAAACAAGATACCATGAAAATAGGACGTTAGTAGTAAGTTAATTATTATCACTAAGTACGATTTGCGAGATGTTTGTATTTTTTGGCTAGTTTAACAAAGTACCTCATTTCTTTAATTGCAATTTTAACATTGTTGCCGGTCGTACAACCTTTTGAAAATTTGATATTTTTTAGATTTCGAATTTTCCAACATTTTTTTAACCAAAAACGCAACATTTGCAATTCTTGCAGGAATGTTATGAGTGGAATTGCAAAAAATGCAACATTAATTTAAAAAACGATGATGTGCGTTATGCATACAGTTTTGCAAATCATATAATAGTCTCTTTCAAATGGAAAGAAGCAGAAATAACATATTGCAAAACCTTCGGTATTTTCGCTGGGGAGTCATAAACAAAATAATAATTTGTTTATAATTAATAATGTTGCCAAGTAGTAAACGGTTTGCAAATCTAATATGATGTTAGTACTTAGTGAATTACTACTCAGTAAGATTTACAAAATGTTTGTAATTTTTGGCTAGTTCACAAAAGTAACTAATTTGTTTAATTCCAATTTAAATATTATTGCCGGCCGAGCAACGTTTTGCAAATTTGATAATTTTCAAATCTCGACATTTCTAACATTTGCTACCCAAAAACGCAACCTTCGCAATTTTCGATGGAATTTTGGTAGGTGAATTGCAAAAAATTTAACAATAATTTAAAAAAAGATAATTTGCGTTATGTATTCAGTTTTGCAAATCATATAATAGTCTCTTCTCAATGAAAAAAAGCAGAAAAAACATTTTGCAAAACCTTCGGTATTTTCGCTGGGGAGTGATTAACAAAATAATAATTTGTTCATAATTAATAATATTGCCGTATCACGAACGTTTTGCAAATTTAATACAGGATAGATACTGAATTTATGACTACTCACTCAAGTTTGCAAAATGTTTTGAATTTTCGTGAAGCAATGGGGGGCAAATGTTGCAAATTAATTTTTTTAAACAAATTGCCGACCCGATCACGTATTGCAAACTGTTATTTTATGTTGAACATATAAAAAAACAACTATAGAATTTTTTTGAAGACCTTCGGAATTTTTGTTAATTGACTCGATTTTTATGTCTAATTCCACTGGTCTAATAATTTTCGAGGAGTGTTTAGTTTCTTTGTTGCATGTTCTATATTGTGTGAATTTTCTTTCTTTTTTTCATTTTAATAGCTTTTAATTATTTGATAATTTGGGTGTCTCGGGTAATGAGTAACTAAATTTTATTTAATACATCGCTGAAAATATTTGGAAAAATACACAGTATTGTGTCCAATACTTATTAAATAGTAATCATTTTTTCTCATAAGCGAGAGACCGGTAAATACGGGAAAATGCTAATTCATTCATAATAGGAATAATATTAATGGATTCAAATAATTTTCTACATGCAAAAAGTAATTTGGTTATACTTCTTATAAAAAATTATTAATATAGTACTTTGGGCGCATGAAATTGTTTGAGGCTTTTCGTTTGACATTCATTCGGTTATATTCGGATGGAAGTTGTATTAAATTGAATTATTCGTCAGTTTGTAAAATATAAAACTAATGGTAGTAGATGAATACAAAGAGTTCTGGATATAGATTCCTGTTACCGACATATTACCGACCTTCTAGAAGATTCAGAGTTGATGACTTTATCGGTATTATTTTTTTAGAGGCAGCAAAGGAATGTTGTTTGTCACTTGTTTTCAAATATCGAGCGACATTTTTTTCCGAGAAGGGCATCAACTCTGAATCTTCTAGAAGGTCGGTAATATGTCGGTAACAGAAGTCTACATCCAGAACTCTCCCTATTCATCTACTAATGGTAACTTTCATAGTACAGATGTAATGTATGGTGTGATAATTGAACAAATCTGCCCGCTGCCCGGGTACATTCTCATCGCGCGACTCGCGCGGCGCGAGGCTCGCTTCGCTCGCAAGTTTGAACGCGCCTAGGGCGCGTGACTTTTGGTTCTCGCGCTTCGCGCTGAGTCATTATACTTCCCTAACATTTGTGCTCAGACCTTTTCAAATTAAAGGTAAAATCATCGACAACTGTAATTTGGTGATTGTGAATTCTCTTTTGTCAGAGCTCCTTCGGCTTTAACAAACACATTCTCATCACGCATCTCGTGCTTCGCACTCGATTTTGTCCAAAATGCGACATTTTCAACATTATGCAATACTGTTACATCAAATGTACATTAAATTTATTTTTGTACCTCCGCCTGAGAATGCTTATTCAGATATTGAAAAATAAAGTACAAAGTTTATTTATCTTGATTGCTCTAATATTTCTTCCTTATTTTGCATTAAATTTTACTCTCAGCTACCCTGAAAAATGTATCATTTCAATAAATTTATATTATTACAATTCATAATATGCATTGGTATTGAAACTGACGAATTTTCATTGTCTTGTTTTTATAATTAAAAAAATACGAATTCTATAAACAAAAAATTTCGTTATTATAAACTTTAATGCAACTTGTGTCGTTTTTCCACAAATTTAATTCGTTCATTTCGCATGTTATTTTTTATGATTTGAACCAAAAATACGTATCCTAGTTTAAAGTGGTGGAGTATTTTTTCTTATTTTGGATGTATTTTTATAACAACAGTTTATAACAAATTTGCAGATCTTTTTTGGTTGAACAACTTTTGTTTTTTCATTTTTTCGTCTCTTGTGTGGTTTTGCCGAAAATTAAATTTTTTTATTTTCAATGCTATTTTTTACGATTAAAACAAAAACTACGCGTTCTATCCAAGATCCTATCAAAAAATGGTTCCTAAAAAATTGGTAGATCTTTTTTGAGTGCACCATTTTTGTTTATTAATCTTTTTTCGTACCTTGTGTCATTTTTCCAAAAATTTAATTTTTTTATTATTAATGTTATTTTTCACGAATAAAAATCTCATTGAAATGAGAATGTAAGAGTATATTTTATGCATCGTGCTATATAGACATAAAAACAGCGACGAGCGAATAAGATTAAAAACTTCAAGTAAATTCTTCCTCGAAAGTTTTTCTTCTACAGGGTATTCTTTTTTAATCTACATGAAAACAATATCTAACAAGAAAGGCTTGCAATTAATGAACAGTCTTTAGTAAGAAAACATAGTTCGCAAATTAAAAGGATATAAAAAAGTGAAAGAAAGTTTAGTCTTTAATTACTGTACAATGAATATTCTTCCACGAAAATTTCTAAGGAAAGTAGAACTTCAAGAAATATAATAAATAGAGAGATAACCCAAAATTATCGGCTTTCCTTTTAATTTTTTTTTTTAAATATGCTTAAATTAACCGTTGTAACGATATTAGCTATTTTTCCACAAAAATATGTTTGCTTGCCGAGAAAATTAGTTTTATAATTAGGTCCATTGCGGTAGCCCCCCCCCACCCCCTTATCACATATTTTTCACACTTACCCAAACCCATTGGATTGCATCTCAAATGCGTCTCAAAGCAAAGGAGAGGGAAGGGTCTGGTGCGATTTTCGTCGAAAATCAACATTTTCAAATTTTATTTTCACTAACTTTGTCAGTATCGAATGCGCTTTATCACAAAAAAAATGTTTGCACCAATTAATTGACGAAAATGCAAATTTTGGCGGGTGGGGGGGGGGGGGGGTCTGGTGCAACGCTAGTTTTGAAATCCTCATTATCCACTAATGATTATATTTAACTTGAAAAGCATATTACATATTCTGTCCTAAACATCTGAGACAAGTGATAATCCCTAACAACACAAACTTCCATATTTGAAGATATCAAATCGCGAATAAGCAATTTGACTCAATCTTTGGAATGAGCATAAGAAGATTAAAAAATAATAATCAGGACTCGAGATACGTAAAGCGTGTCACTAGCCCCCCCCCCCCCCTCCACCTCCGTGCGCGCTCTCGTTATCAGTACTTGCCATTGAGCACAATTGAATTTTTTGGTGTTGCAATGGAGCGCACTTGAAATCCTTTGAAATAAGTCAAAGAGGATTAAAAAATATTAATTAGGACTCCCCCCCAACGGACGTTTATATATATATTTTCCGGTGTTTTGTTAGATTAAGAATTTTTTTTATTTATGGTGCGACAAAGCGCATTTGAAATCAAGGCAAATTGTTTATTCACGATTTGGATATCTTCAAATATGGGAGTTTTTGAGTTATCACGGATTATCACTTGCCTCACGTGTTTAGGACTTAATAATTTTCTGATTTTTTATTCGATTTGAAAATTGCCGGTGGTGTAACGGAGCGCATTTGGAGTAGAATATGTTTTGCAAATTAAATGTGATTATTAGTGTATAATGGGACTTTTAACACCAGTGTTGCACCAGTCCCCCCTCCACACACAATTTGTATTTTCGTCAATTAATGAACGCAAAAAAATTTTTCCGTGATGTGATAGCGCACATTTGAAACTGGAAAAGGTGCTGAAAAGAAATGTTGATTTTTGACAATAATCGCACCGGATCCCCCACTTTGCTTAGCCGATGGCTTCGTTATCATAGCACTTGTTATTGGTTGTGCGATGGAGCACATTTGGAATTATTTAAGAATAAATATTTAAAAGTGTTGTTTTCGGAAAAAGGAGGACTAGCGTGTCACCAGCCCCCTCCCCACCTCAACACTTGCAATAACTTCTACAGTTTTATGGCGAACATTTTTTACCTTGTAGTTCAAAGGAGCGCATATTTGGGGTGCAATCGAATGGATTTGGGTAAATGTAAAAAATATGTGGTCGCGTGGCTACTGCAACGGACCTTTGATAATCACCAATTTTTTTATTAATGTTGGAATCTACACTTTTTATAAGATTCACTATTTTGTTTGTGAAAGAAGTTTTTTGGACGTTATACACATTCTTGATTATATTTTCCAATTTATCATTTCGAATTGAATTAATTGAATTATTTTACTGCATTACTGTTGACATCAGTCTGCATGTTATAGAAATCACGAATCCAGAACGGCTTAAAATTTTCACCTCCTAATGGCATTTCCTTGTAAAAGTAGTTTAGAAGTAGCACAACAACATAGTTGTCACACTCATACATGCACTTTTTTTTCTAGGCGCCTCTTCCCTTCCTCAGTCAGGTGCGTGCATTCGAGTATGTATTATACGAAGGATGCCTGGCACGAGACCGTGGTCCTCTTCAGCGGAAGGTGAGTAGTGCCGGTTGAGAATGCTGCGCTTAAAACCAGTGCCGTAATGTATACATCCTTGAAAATCATTTTTTCAACGTACAACCAGTCCACTTTCACTTAAAATAGATCCAAATAATCATCATCATTCACTAAATTTTTTTTCTCATTTTTTTCACCTAAAAGTTACTTAATGCCAACGGCGATACCACTCTGAAAACACCAGTTCTCGTAATATCACTGAAGTTAAGCATTGTTGGGCGCGGCTAGTACTTGGATGGGTGACCGTCCGGGAATACTGCGTGCTGTTGGCCCGTCATGGGTGCGGTGGGCCCACACTGGTAGTAAATATCCACCTAGAAACACTACCCGAATCGGCTAGTGAGGCAATGAACTTTCGAGTTCAAACTGCTATCAATTTTTTTTTAAGTTACTTAATACTTTAACTTAATTTAATGGTGGAATGCTTTCTCAAAAAGAATTAAAAGCAAAATAAATTTTTCTGCAAGACTGCATTTTATTCTGCGTCAAAACAAAATATTTTTAACGTTTAAAACAATGTTCAGGTTCTAAAATCGTAGATACTGTATCATGTATTGGATCTATAATTATTTATGGATAAAATTGAATTTTCAAGAAAATTAACCCTAGAACCCACCTATCAATTTTGTTGGCTTCTAACCTTACAATGGGGTACAATCGTTCACCAACTTTCTCGTTCGCGTAAAACACTTCTCATACATGCGATACTACGGTTAAATTATACATACTTAAAAAAGAGAATGGTATGTGATAAAGTTAAATTTATTAAACATGCATTAGTGAAAAAATTGTTCAAAAGGAAAAAAGAAGAAGTGTCTTCCAGCTCAGGGGCAGAGATTGCATTTTTCGTTGGGTACATTTGCACATCAGTGTCTGGTTCTATTCTAGGGCTAATACTCATATTATATTACTGATAATATAGTTTATTTTTCATCTTCCAGTCACGTTAAAGTCATTAATCTTTTCAGAAATTTAATTAAATATTATTATTATTTACTTCATTATTAAAGTTTGCTTGTTCTGAGTTTCATTTTTGAATTAAAAGCAGGGGGAAAGTTGTATACGGTAGGTTGGATAGATAAAAATGAAAGATAGGCATTTCAAAAGAATGTTGTTTACTTGAAAATATGACTTTTAAATTACAGCTGTGAACCATTAGTTTGAGGGTTCGTACATAACTTACGTAAATTCTTTTTCTGCCATTTTAAACCATGTACCCCCCTTTGTTAGGGTCCGTAAGTATTGATCCCCCTCCCTCCCACTTATCTTAAACAATATTTTGGCCAACTAAATTTTTTTCGTGAATTCATTTAGGGGTCACCCAAAAATAGCGTAAGACGATATGGAGGGTGAAGGGGTTCGGTAAAATCTTACTGTTTCTTATGAATTAACAAATTAGTTCAATTTTCCAAGAAGCTAAATATTCAACCAAAAAGATAAATGCAGACAAAAAATGTAATGGTTCATATTTTAACGAAGGCAAGATTTTCATTTTGGATAAAGAACAGTTGAATTGAACCCAAGAGGTCGAATTTTCAACAAAATACATAACTTTTCAACCAAATTGTTATATTTTAAACCGAAAAGATTCTTTTTCTACCAAAAAAAGACGAATGTCCAACAAAATAGTTGAATTTGGAGTTAAAAAGATGTAGATTTTTATCAAAAAATTGGAACAGTTGAATTTTGATTTAAAAGATTAATTTACAATTTAAAAAAACGAATTTTCTGTAAGCCAGTTACAATTTCTAAAAAGTTGTTGAATTTCTAAGCCGAAAAAGTGAATTTTTTACGAAACAGTTGATTTTTCAACCCAAAAATATAAAATTTCTACAAAAAAGTTAATTTTCAACCAAACAGTCGAATTTTCAAATAAAGTGATAAATTTTTAACTAAAATTATGCATCTTCAACCACAAAAATGAATTTTTAATAAGGTAATTCAACTTTCAACCAAGGAGTTGAATTTTCAACATAAAAAGATAATTTTTTTACAACAAAATTTAATAGTTGATATTACAACCAAAAAAAGATTTCAATTTTGAAGCAAAAACAGTTCAATATCACTAAAAGATGAATTTTCAACTTAAAAAGATACATCTTCAACTCAACATGGAATATTAAAATTTTCATTAGAAAAGTTAATAAAATGAATTTTTAACAAAATAGTTAAATTTTCAACCAAATAAATAAGTTTCTAAGTATAATGATGAATCTTTAAATTTAAAAAATAAACCAGATGGTTTAATTTTCTATCAAATTGTTGAATTTTCGATTCGAAAATACGAATTCTCTATAAAGCAATTGAATTTTCTAACCGAAAATGTGAATTTGAAAAAAAAGTTAATTTTCAACCAAAAGAGATTAATTCTCAACCAGACAGTTGCATTTTTAACAGGAAAAAGATTAAATTTATATAACAAAATGAATTTTCTAACAAAAAATTAAAAAATATGTCAATCAAATTGTAGACTTTTCAACCGAAAATATTGAACTTTCAACTAACAATATAAGATTCTTAAATTTCATACGAAACATTAAACTAAACCTAATCTGTTCCTATTTGTTGTTAAAAAAACTGTTTGTTGTTTATGA